>PVKC010014393.1:0-22189 GCA_004027635.1 Crocidura indochinensis | reverse complement strand
TGAGCAAATGACTAATGACTTTATTAAAAGTACATTTCTAGGGACTGGAAAGATAGTGCATCAGGTACAGAGCTTGCCTTGCATATGGATGACCCAAGTTCAAAACCTAGCACCCCTAAGTCCACCAAGAATGATCCCTAAGCACAGTAGCCCTGTGCACTGCTGGGTGTGACTCAGAAACGAAAGGAAATTTCTCAGGGATGGAAACATAGTAAGATGCTTAGACTCATGCCCAGTTCAATCCCTAGTACCCTACACCCTCCTAGCTGGCCCACATAATGCCTACAGGTTTTAAGCACCACATCCTCAGGCTCTTGTATTGACACCCTCTCCCCAGCCAGAAAACCCAGGGTCTCCTCAGCACCACTTGGGAGATTCCCCTGTGTCCCTTTGAAGAAATTTCTAGATGTCAAGTGTGGACCATGTGATTTTATGCAATCATAAATTTTATGATTTTTATGCAATAACATTCAATATGATTTTGTGCAATAATTTTCTCCTTCTATATAAGCTCAGATAGATCCTCAGGAGTCAAAGAGGAAAAGCAAAATGTTAGCTTAGAGATAGTGCTATTTTTTTTTTCATTTGTTTGGGTCATACCTGGTGGTGCTCAGGAATAACTCCAGGTTCTGTGCTCAGAGATCATCATTCCTGGGGAGGCTTGAGGGACCAGATGGGTGCCAGGGATCAAACCCAGGTCATCCATTGGCAAGGTAAGCACCCTAGCTCTAGCCTTAAGAGAGAGGCTTATTCAAGCATGTGGCTGTGACATGCAAGTAAGCTTACACTGACCTCAAGATTGGGCAAACACCTACCAACCCAGGCTAGGGGGAAGCTCAATTCCCTCCTGTTTCTGTGCAGGCACAGGACTGAGATCCTGCTCAGGACTATGGCTCTATAGGACATACCCCAACCCCTGCCTTTTGGGGATGCAGCATCCTATAAGGATCCTATAAGGAGCGGAGCTCCTATTTTCCAGGGAAGCAGATGATCTGGAGGGGAGGGGGAGTCTGCAAAAGAAGCATGTTTGTTTTCCTTTCTTTTTGGAAAATGACTATACAAATAATACAATCCGCTGTGAAAATCTTAAAGGCAGGATGGGGGTTGGGGAGGGCGGGAGAGAAGGGAAGCACCAGAAAAGGATTGTCAAATGCAAACCACCTTCAGCACCACCATCTCGTGGAAACTCATTCTGTGCTGCGCTCTATCCCTCGGGCCTTTGCGTGCCTGTGTGTTTAAACAAAATTAGCATCGCGCCTTGTGCATGATTTCCTACCCCTTTGCTCTGGGAGCCTATATAAAGCGTTTCCGCCTGTCCTCGAGGCTGGAGGCAGTGTGGGGAGGAGGGAAAGGGTGTCTGATGACTGCTTCTCCTTGATACCTCCTGGCCAGAGATGACGACCAGAAAAGTCCTATTCAGCAGTTGACCTCTAGGCTTCCCAATGCATCATCTAGTCCTGTTGTCCAACAAACCTATGAGATGGGGTATGTCCATGCTCAAGGCAGATGTGAAAACTGAGGTGAGGAGTGCTGTCCCTTGCCCGTAGGTGCCACACCTCTGTATGAACACAGCACCCATGACCTTCTTCCTTACCTCAAACCACTCTGATCCAGGGCTGGTGGAGCCACTTCCCCAGACAGATATCTGTTGGTGAGATCTGTACCCTCAGCCCCACCACCCTGACTCAGGAATAAATATTAAGGACATAATTGGATCAGCACCAATTTACCTAGCCTGGATCCATCCATACTTGGGGCCCTGACCCTTGACCCCCAATTGTATCTGGCCATCTTCCACAGCTAACAGTATCTTATCGAAGACCAGTTTATCCCTGTCTCGAACGTGACTGGAGCAGTCCCTGGGGCCTTTCTCTCTTAGTTCAGGCCATGTGAGACCAGCTGCTTGCATAGGGTCAACTTTCTTTGGGCTGCTGAGCTTGCTTTAGAGCCTGCTGGATGGTCGGGTCAGGCAGCTGCTAGCTTCCAGGGGCAGTTTCAGTCAACTCAGACATTAAATTCTCTCTCCTCCGTCTCTGTCTCCATGGGTAAATTTGGAAACACCTACAACTTCCCAGCAGGGCTCAACCTCAGGCACTAGCTAATAAACTTCCAAACCTCCCCTGGCTTCCTTCCCTCCCTTTTTTCATTTCCCCAGGATCTTTGCTCATTGAGGCTGTACGCTTGGTTCGAGGTCTGCTCTCTGGAAGGCAGATCTCTCTGGGCCCCCTTCTTCTCTGAAGTCATACCCACATCAGACCTTCCATTGCCCCCATTCCCCATACCACCCTCAGCCATCTCCATTTTGCCCCCTACCAAAGCTACCTTTCTGTTTTTGGGTCATACCTGGCAGCAGCAATGCTTAGGGATGATTCCTGACTCTGCATTCAGGGATCACTCCTGGCAAGGCTCAGAGCTGGACCCTATATGATGCCACGGATTGAACCCCTGGTTGGCTGTGTGCAAGGCAGGTACTCTACCCACCATACTAGCTCTCTTCATTGACACTTGCTTTTTTAAAAGCTTCCCACCCCTCTGATGTGGCCCACTTTCCTTGCTGTCAACTCAAAATCCCTACCCTGTGTTTATACGCGGCTAATGCTCCAGTATCTTGCAGTTGCCCTCTCCCCCGCACCCCACACTTACATCTTGTTTCTCTGCCTGTGTCCTTGCTCACCCTTGTCTTGTCTTTTCCCAACCTCGCCATTCAGAAAACTTCTACTCATTTAGCAAAACCCATCTCAGAGAACTCTCTATCTCAAGTCTTCCTAAATCCCTCCCCAAGTATAGACAATCCTCTACCCTGGATATCAATGCCTCCTTTTGTCCTCCATGTCCTCTTGGCACATGGTTTAGCTTATTGTAATTCTATTTATAGGTTCCTGTTTCCTAAACATGGGTTCCCTAAAAGCAGACTGTATCAGTAACCTCACTGCCCAGCACTGTCCCTGTGTCCCAGAAAATGACTCCAGCCATCCCTTGCTGTCAAATACCTGCTCTGATTTATTCCAAGTTTTGGAATAAAATCCTTTAGGCTTGCAGGGCACTGGTCCCAATTCTGAACTCATCACCTGCACTTTGTACGCGAAGGTGACGTGGATTTGGGTCAAGAGAAAAGCTTGCCTGTAAATGAATGAATTCCTTAATGAATGGGGAGTTTAGAGCCGAGAATGTCCCTTCCTTTGGTGTGAGGACCGGCATGAAGTTGGTAGAGAGGAGGGAAGGAGGGAACATGGAGATGCCGAGCCAGAGCCAAGAAAGTTGTTTTGCTTTGGAATATATTATTTTTTGCAGGTTGCTATAGTTACCGCTGTGAAATTAAAAATTAAAACCTTGTGAAAGAGAGAGGGTTGACTGAGATGAGGCAGTTCCTTGACAGGCTGAGTTATTTATCTTTTCCCCATGTAACATCTGGTTATGTGCTTGCAAATTTATTTTTAATTCAGAGCTCGATAAAAGGATTTCGCGGTGCTGCGAGGTGCCCGGATGAACGACCCAGGAGGAGAAGGTGAAGCTCTGGTCTCCCTGGGGTGAAGGGGGACCCCCCAGTAAGTCTTCCAGCCTTTGCTCCTGTTGCTGACACAACTCTCAGAACCAGGGGTGGCTGGAAGGCGTTGCGGACCCCCCGCCAATCAAGCGGCAGCCCGTAACCATGGTTCCCAGATGCAGAGCCGGATGAGGGCTGTGCATGCTCAACAGTGCCTGTGGTTCGCCATGCAGGGCAAGGCAGTGGGGCCTTGGAGGGAGGCATTGCATTTCTTTTTCTCTGGCCTGACTCTGTCATCTTAACTATCTCCTAGATCCCTTAATCTGATACCCAGAGAACAAGTTGGAGATTTTGTTGGGCGACACTATCTGGAATTAGGAGAGAGAGCATCTGGGTCTAGCCCCACCATCCTGGCTGTATATCCTTGCAACATCACATCCTCTCTCTGGTCCCTTGTTCTCCCACTTCCTAGAGAGACTTTTGAGAAACCTGCAGGTCTTTATTCAAGGATTCCAAGTAGCTACTTATTTGCCTTTTATAGGGTTCAGCTCTCTGCTTCTACCTATGGTTCATGGTAGAAGGAGAGACCCCAGGCAGGTTGCCTCAAGAACCCCTTTTACCTTGTCAGTCTTTTCCCTCCGTCCCTTCCCACGCCACTGTTATCTGTAATTCTTCTCCAAAAGTTCACAAGCTTCATTTCCACACTCCAACTCATACAACATACCTCTTCATCAAGGCATTTCTCCTTCCTGAGAAGCATCCTCTCCTGGCTCTCATGGTGCCTGGCCACAGTAGGGGCCACAGGTTGTCTGTCTTTCTTTGCAGGATCAGTTTGGAAGGCAGGGCATTTATTTGTCTCTGTCACTGCGGGACTGGCAGACTGTACATAAGACTTAATAAATGTTTGCTGAGGGAAGAAGCAGGTGGTGAAGAAGACGTCTGTGGGTCTCTGCCAGAAGCCTGATGAGGTCAGGACAGGTCAGGACCAAGGGAAAATGAATATGACAAAATCCTTATAGGTTAGGAAAAATGGATGTTACCAGCAACTTTGAAGGAGAAACTAAATTCCCTTAAAATGTCTAGTGCATGTGAATATGTGTGTGCATGGATGTGTGTATGCATGTATTCTCATTTATGTGTATGTGCACAAAGGGTGTGTTATTTGTTTGCATTAGTGTGTATGTGTGGCATAAGAAGCTTCTTTTATGCTCTAGTAAAAATTATCATCTAGAGTGGGTGATAGAAAATCATTGTAGAGATGAAACCTAAATTATCTTTTTCTGTTTTCTGTTCTATTTTGTTTTGGGAACCATAACTGGCATTGCTCAAGAGACCAGGAAATGCCAGGGATCAACCCTGCATGCAAAGCATGAGCTTCAGACCTTTCAGCCTTCTCTCCAGCCCCAAGTCTGGATCTCTTATAGTAATAAAAAGGAATAAAGCAGACTTGTATTGAGTCATTATGTGCGAGGCACAGTGCTCTAGCAATATTAACCTTGATTTTCACAAAAGCCCCACCGGGAGATCAGGGCGTGTCTATTATTTTCACTGCTGGATGCCCAGTGCCTGATGCTTATTAGGGGCTCCAAACTCCTTTTCCTCCACCTTGTATTGAAGTTGTGTCAGAAAGGGTGTGTGACTTATCTAAGGACACACAGATAGAACAATAGAGTGGGAATGTGTGCCTAATGTATTCGTCACTGTACAACTTGGAAAGAGTTCTTTTCCCTGGTTGGTAACATCTCTGAGTCACCCATCATCCTGAAGACAGGACTCCAACAAACTTCACACACATACACACACACACACACACACACAGACACACACACACACACACACACACACACACACACCTCTTAATACTGTCCAAAACCCGATGCTGACCTCAGTCAACAAGGTCTTGTGCTGGTAGCAGTGGGAATGAGACCAAGAGATTTTAGCCATCTAAAGTACACCCTGGTGCCTTGGAAGTCTCCTGGCTCAGTGTCATCCTTGCTGCACTTGACAAAGCTGGTGTGGGAGGACCAGGAAACATTTTGTGGGTAGGCAGATTACAAATTTCTTGACAGGTCTGGACTCATTACCCAGGCCCACTCCCCATGGGTGAGCTCCAAAAAGCATGGCTGAAGCCCCAAGTTTGCTTGTTCAACAGGGATGAATAATTAAAGGACCATCAGGCACCAACAGCTTGACAAGGGGGCTGCTGTGGCAATGGCAATGCCACGTCCCAGTCTGACTCAGTTTGGGGGTAGAAGACATTATTTCTCGTGACTGTTTTTCTGGCACCCCAAGCAATAGCACCTCTGACACAGTGTCCTGATTTGATTGTTTCGGTAGACAGAGGAGTCCCTTAGACAATTGTAATTATGTTGACCTTTTGTGTCTCCTGAACATGACTGTGGTCTTGGGGCATTTGCTGCTCAGCTCCTATTTGGTGTTGGTGCTTCTTTTGTGAAACAGGAAAATGACCCTATTCTGAAGGGTCTTTGAGGAGATGAAGTTAGGTTGTGAATGGCCTTGTAAAGCTCCTGTCAACTGCAACTTGCCTTGTAAAAGGAATGTGAATATGAAGAGCCTTGCAAAGATCATGCAAAGTGTGAAGTGCTGGGTATTATAAACTCTGCAGTGCCCTATAAAGCTGTAAAGTACTCTGTAAAGGTAAGGAAGGGGCATATGCGTTGGAGGAATATATGCCTTCACTTGCTTATTGTCTGCATCCTCTTCATGGCAGGGACTTAATTTTTTTTTATTTAAAGAAAATGCATCACACAGTTGACATAACTGATCATAATATATTTGTGTCAAGATAATGGAATGCAAAGTTATTGAAAAGATATAAAGAAAAACTAAAAATAAAATGGGAGAGAAGAAAAAAGAAAGAAGAAAAAGTCCAGTAGCAAGTATATTTGTGAAAATTATTGTATCTCCAATAAAGTCATTAATAAAATAGCAGAAGGTTTAATAAACTCTTTTTTAAAAAGATAAGAGATAAAAATACAATAAAAAGGTGGCATTTGTTTCTGTTGTTGCTGTTTGCATAGGCACAGCAAAATATGGGGAAAATAGAAAGGAAAAATCTTTGACCTAAAAACAGCGAGACCATATCCATGAAGTATCCTGCTATAAAATCAACTACAGGCTCCATGCATTTTAATTTCTAAGTTGTCTAGCCCCAAATTCTTTCTCTGTGGTCTCAGTAAAAGCTCTTCACAATCACAGTGGTTGCTGTTGGGTTTCTATGGTTAGAGATCCTGGTTCCTGAACAGATCCTATGTCGAAGTCAGAGTGACATGGAGTGTCTTCTGGTTTCTTCTCACCATTAGGTGGCAATGCAGAGAACCCTTCCTTAAAAGTAAGTTGTTGCTGTTAGCAAGTGGCCAGGGTATCATATGAACCCACCCTGGAGTAAGTCAATACCAGGGCAGCAGTAGTGTCTTCCCTAGTAGAAGTCCAATTCCTAGTGTTTATGTAGAAAACTGTGCTGTGTTCATAGATGGGATTCAAGGTTCGGGGGTGAATGATAGGGACTTTATTTTTTGTTTTGTTTTGCTTTGCTTTGGTACACACCTGAAAGTGCTCAGGACTTACTACTGGCTCTGCATTCAGGGATCACTCTTAGCAGTGCTCAAGGGGTCATATAGAGTACCAAGCTCAAACTTGGCCCAGCCACATCCAAGGACAGTGCCCTACTCACTGGACTACCTCTCCAGTCAAATGGACTCTGGCAGTTTTGGCCTACCTGGAAGTTAAATGCTCTCCATGAATACTTATTGAAGAGTCAAAAGAAGTATGGGTGCATTTGGTAACTAGTTGTGGACCAAATCATCTGTAAGCCCAGATATCCTCTTACCTAGATATTTGGGTCTCTGAGATGCTTCTGCAAGTGGTCTAAGGGCCATGCCCAGTACCTTCTTCCTGTCCCTCAAATGGGCCCATATGGGCTGGTGACCATGTGGCCTGAGGGGCCTGGGTGCAAGAACCTTTTTTGAACTCTGATCCAGGTGTTGTACAATGCTTTGGGAAGATGGTGAGCACTGGGGGAGATTATGTGATTCTGCAGAGGAAGCACAAATGTGGGCTCAAACAGTCCTGGGATCTCCTCTCCTTACTACCTTTCTGAAAGTTAGGCAAGCACTCAGCCACCCCAACAGAAGCCCATTCTGTGGTTCGCCTAGTGGCAGCTTATGTTCCCATGTGGTAGGCTGTTCAGTCAGGCCTACAGGACAAAGAAGGATTTCATGATGCTGATGACCTGATGGTTCACCTGCCTGCATCTTTGCTATCTTTAGTTTGCAGTCCTTTATCCTCTTTCTTTGTGCATCCTGGGTGCAAGATGACTGCCAGACCTCAGCCACTGCATCTCTGTTCCATGGAAGAGGATAAGAAGAGATAGGAACCAAGGAAAGACTTTGCCATGGTAGATAAATGCTTTTAAATCTTTGCTTGTCTCAATCTCACAAGTCAAGTCAGTGTCACATGCTGCTGTTAGGTGGAAAGAAAGCTGGAAAAGTGAGCTTTCCATTTATTTATTTATTTACTTACTTATTTACTATTTCTGTAGCTAGCATGAGAGGAGCAATTGACTGTATGGAGACTATTGTCCTCACGGGGACTTCAGCACCTCAAAAGTGAGACTTCAGCACCTCATGCCCAGTAATTCCTTTCCCTCAGGCTCACCAATGCTTGGTCTTCTCAAGAAAAAAGGTGAGATCAAGGGTCGGAGAGATAGTACTGTTTAAGGCACTTGCCCTGCACAGAGCAGACTTGAGTTTCATCCCAGGCACCATATAAGGTCCCCAAGCACCACAAGGAGTGACTCATGAGCACAGAGCCCAGAATAAATCCTGAGCACTGTTGGGTATGACCCAAAACCAAAATATAAAAAAAGGAAAAGGAAAAAGAAAAAGTATGACCAAGAAACAGGTGTGTGATTCTTGTTCAACTATGTGTCCTCAGGAATTTCTGTGTGCCTGGTCTTCCTCAGCTGTGAAACAAGGTCTTGACCTTTCCTCATGCGCTATTTTCATGAGAACAAAACATACTCATTTCATCTTTCTGAAGAATCTAAAATTGTGCTTACCTTAAGAGTTGACAAAGAAGCTGCAACTCTGAAGCTCTGGTCAAATTGACATTCCCTGGAACAAGGCTTTGAGGATTGGAAATACAGTAATGTTTGTAGTAGTCCTACCCTGCCTCCACCTAATGTGCTCCTTCAGGTGGATGGGTGTCGGTGCCCACTGTCTCCTGAGAGTCTGAGCCCCCCTGGTCTTTCCTGATCTTTCCCCTGGTCTTTCCCTGACAAGATTCAAAGGCCTGCCCACACTTTCCACACCAATGGCTTGTAAGCTGCTGACTTGGCGACCCCTCTCTTCATGAGAGCTGCGAGTGGAGGGTGAGGGGAAGAGGAAGCTTTGGCAGATTCAAAGTTCTCCCAATTTACTTCTGCTCATCCCCTGCCACCGCCACCACCCTGGCCCCAAAACCAAAATAAAAGATCAGTTCCTCTTGCAGGCAATCACTTCCCCCTGCACCTTCCTGAAGCCAGTTTCGGAGAGGGGAGGGGAGGAGTTGCACTGGGGGGGTTCTGAGGAGGCTTTCCAGGTGCCTCTGTGGCTAAATGTTTTGGTTTTGGTCAAATGTTTATTTGTGTTTTCTCAGAAAAAGGTCATGAAACCAGCCTCCAAAGGGAATTGTCCCTAATTGACTGGTGGCCTCAGTTAAACTCACTGAGACCTCTGTCACCGAAGCATGGCATTCCTCACCTTAGTGTCTCCCAGGGCTAATGCCATTTGGAGAAGATGACAGGCTCATGGCAGGAAGTTTAGCTGAGGCTGCGAGGTGGAGGCCACAGCTACCCACAGGATGCTATGCGGAGACTATGTTGTAGAGGAGGCAGGTTTGACAGGTTTCTGTGCCCTCGACTCTCACCAACCCTTTGTGAGGTTGGGGAGTGGGGAAGGGGGCTGTTGTCTTGGATCTAGTTCTTGTATTATTCTTGTCCCCATAGCACAGGGACCACAATATATGAAGGGGAAGCCTTTCATTGGCAAGCAAACAACTTCAGCAGGTCAGCTGACCAATACAGGCTATACAGCCCAAGTGGGGGTCTGATAGAGATACGGTGATGTCACAGTCTATACATATCTAGTAGTGTTTTTTTCCCCGGGAAATCTCATGCAGAATTATGAGACAGCATAGTGGGCATGCATACTCAAGGAAGATACATGGTGTGGACAGAAAATGGTGGAGAGAGATTCTTAAACTGGTAAGATTTTTTTAGTGTGTTTTTTAGTCTGGTAGCAATGAGGGCATGGAATGGAGGTTGGTCAAGGAAAGATCTGTGGTGCAGTTGCCACTGTAGGTTGGGTCCAGTCTGAGTCTTGAAGTCCGTGTTAATACCAGGCTACTCATAAAGCTTTCTGCATTGGTCCATCCAAGCCAAGAGAATATTTGTAGCAAGGGGACTACTCCCAGAAAGGGGCAGTTCCAGCCTCCAAATTGCAAGTCTCAAGCCAGTCCACTTTGTTCTTTTTCATCTCAAAGAGTATTTTAGGTTTGGGTGAAGAAAGGATGGAGTCAAAAGTTGTCAAATATTTGATCATTCAGTGACATGGACATCAATTGAAGTTTTGATTGGAAGATATAACTCCAAATAACATTGAAAGTCTGAAAATAAGAGTTAATATTTATACTTATTGTGGTCCAGCCCCCCCCCCCTGCTAAACATCCCACACATATTAATGTGTGTAAGCTTATAATAAAGTAGTGAATTCAATCTGATAGTTCTGCTTTCAAAGCAAGAATGTTGGGCTGCAGGGATAGTATAGGGGCTTAGGTACTTACCTTGCAGAGAGTCAACTTCATTTCTATCCCCATTAACGCAAAGGTTCCTCTGAGCCCTGCCAGGAGTGATCCCTGAGAAGTAAGCCCTGAGTACATCTTGGTTTGGCCAACTCCCCACACAAATAAATAAAGGCAATAATTTGAGCCAAAAGAAGTCCAGCAACTTCCAACGTCACATAGAAAAGTAAAATTTAAACTATGGCAATTCGATTTCACTACTATTTTCTTCTAGAAAGCTAGTAATTTAACCTCTCCCCTGCTTGTCCATGTAGTGCTAGGGTCAGTGCTATTGCATTTCCCCAAACTCACCCTCTGATTCCAGTTGACTCACCTGCAGGAGTGCTGGGAAGTTTTCTCAGTATTTGGGGGGTCATGATCACCCCCAACTAGTTTGGAATCTATTCCGTAAGTTTCTAGACTCCCTGTAAGTCTAGGCCTAGATACAGAGTAGCTTTCTCAGCCCACAGGCATCTGCTGGATTACTGATGGAGAAATTTAGAAGATGCCCAAAAACTTTGTGGTACCTTAGCATATCCATTCTAGAATCATTTTCTCCTGAGACTCACTCAATCTTGTCTTCTTTGAGACAACACTACCTTCTTTGTAGATCATGTTAGCAGGCAGTATGGTGTAACCATTCTTTGTTGTAAGGTTACCAATAAGGGGGTAAAATCAATCCATAGATAGAAATAAACAGCCCTGGGATGGATGTGGTGGGGGGATAGAATTCTCATCCACTGTTGGTAAGAATGTCATCCAGGGGGCCGGGCGGTGACACTGAAGGTAAGGTGCCTGCCTTGCCTGCGCTAACCTTGGACGGACCCCGGTTCCCCATATGGTCCCCCGTGCCTGCCAGGAGCAACTTCTGAGCGCATAGCCAGGAGTAATCCCTGAGCGTCATCGGGTGTGGCCCAAAAACCAAAAAAAAAAAAAAAAAATAGAATGTCATCTGGTTTAGCTTCTATGGGAAAGCATACAGATATTTCTCAAAGGAGTAAAAGTTGAGCTTCCATATGACCCAGCAATTCCAATTCTTGGCATCTTATCCCAACGGTCCTAAAACATTATTTCAAAAGACATTAACACCCCTATGTTTATTGCATGTTATTATTCATAATAGCCAAGCTCTGGAAATAATCTGAGTATCCAAGAGCAGATGAGTAGTATATAAAGAAACAGTGGCATATACACACAATGGAATACTACTACACTAAAAGAAAAGATGAAATCATGCAATTCACTGCTATGTAGATGGAGTTAGAGGTTATCATGCTGAGAAAAGTAAGTCAGAGGGAGAGAGATAGACTTGGAATAATCTCTCAAATGTGGGATATTAAGAAACATAATAGGAGAATAACACAGAGCCAAAAGGAGAGCTGTCTTACATAACTAAGTTTATCAAGAGGAGGTAGAGCAAAGTGTATATTCAGACATTGATGGAGGGGCACTGACACTCTTGGCTTGGGGGTGGATTATATGGGACATTATATGCCCGAAGCAATCAGGGACAGAATTGTAAATCATAGTGCCTCAATGAAAAATAATAAGAATTAGATAAGAAAATTCAAATTATGTGGGGACAATAACACAGTGGGTAGGGCATTTGCCTTGAATCTGGCCAACCCTGGTTCAATCCCCAGCATCCCATATGGTCTCCTGAACCTGCCAATAGTGGTTTTTTGAGTGTGGAGCCAGTGTAACCTCTGAGTGCCACCGATATGGCCCAAAAATAAACAAAAAAATCCAAATTTATTTATATAATGGTAACTAGTACTGGGTCTTAGCATTAATCACCATCACTTACAAATCTATTGTTTTGCTCGAGTTTAAGAATGACTTGGTTACTGATTTGATCATGGGCCAAGAGCTTGACTATTGGGACCAATAGTTCCTTTTTGGCTAATAGAAAAGATCCAGTCCCAGAGAAGGAAAAGATCTTGGTTAAAGTATAATCCCAGTCATAGCAGAAAGCAATAGGACCAGTCACCTCTGACACTTGGAAATGTGAACTGTAAAGTCAGGAATGGGTCAAGTGGGCTGGTAAGTCTGGCTTGTGTGCAATTGGTTCTAGGAGGAGTTTGAAGTTCCTTCTAGGAACACAGTTTGGAATGGGGGTCAGGTGTTAGGATCCAAACATCTAGATGTGTTGTCTGACTAGTGCTTCTATTCTCCATCTGGGAATGAGAGACATTTTGGAGGTCTGTTGGCAATGGCCATCAGTTTACTGGAATAGGCATGGGGAGACCAGAGGCAGGTCTGGAGTAAGCAAGGACCCCAGAAACACATGTTGTCTTGGAACCCAGCTACTCTACCACTTGCCATGCGAGGAATCCCCCCACCCTCACCCTCACTCTCCATGTATAGATAGAGATGTGGCTTTTGAAACAAGTCAGGGGAAACAGCTGACTAGCTAGGAAAGTTGCCAACTCAGAATTTGTCCTAACCATATTTATTTATCATTATTACATTTTCAAATTAATTTTTTTAATTGGAGTATCATGGCCAACCATATTTAAAAGTTTGAACACTTGACATCTTGTTCCAATTTGGGGCGACCTCTTAAAAATAGATCAAGAAGACCTTGAACTACTTTTTCAAAGGGCCAGTCTTGGCATCAATGGCCTCCTAGATCTGGCTCTCTGCGATCTGTCACTTTAGCCCATGTCTATGTGCAGGTCAGAGGTCAGCTGGCCCACTCTCCTGCCCAGGCCTGGCTCCAGGAAGAGAGAGCTTCCTGGAACCAGCAAAACTCTCCACCCAAAGGAGATGTTTGCTTGGGGCTGTGCCAGGATGAATATTTCCTCTCTTAATATCGCTAATCATTTCCCCCTCCAGGCAGAAGGGAAGGTTTTCCCAAGCTCCTTGGAGCTGTGGTGCCCTCTGGGCTCTTAATCAATGCTACATGGTAATTAATAATACATCCTCCTGCTTCAGCTTGGCTCTGTCATTCTCTTCAATTTGCTCAGCCCCTCTTTCAGGGAAAAGTGTAAGAGGCCTGAGAGCAACTGTCCCTTTCTCTGAGAAGGTGATTCTGGGAGCAGGACCAAAGAATCAACAATTCCACCAAGTTTCCAAGGTGTTATTGCTCCACCGCCAGACCAGAGACTGCACTTGGAGAAGCATTGATTTATTTAACTAATAATCCAGGGCAACTTGCTTCGTGCCAGGCACAGGAAACACGGCAATAAATAATGCAGAGGCGGCACCTGCCCTCTCTTGTGCAGTGTGCACCTGCAGCGTTCCCTGGGGGCTTGGGAAGAAGGTTCTAGAATCAAACCTGCTTGATACCAGACCTTGTCCTGTTGCATATGCTTTCTGATTTGGGCCAGTTAACCTGACACTTTAGAGTCTTAGTTTCTGCATCTCTCTAATGGGAACAATTACTTTTCCAGCTTCAGAGGTTTGATGTGAGCCCTAAATGAGAAGATTGTGCGTATTAAAGACATTGCATTGATTCTGATATAAAAATAGTGCCATGAATAAATAGGTTAGCCTTGTTGGGTTATCGTTTCAAGTCTGTGGAACTAGGGAGCTGAGATCCACATATTCATCCATTCATTCATTCATTCATTCATTCAACTCTAGTATCTGGAATACCTCGAAGGTTCCACGTAGTGGAAATACCTGGAAGAAGGTGAAATCCAACTTAACTTTAGAAAGTTGCATTTTATGGCCCTCAGTGGATAGAGACATAAAAAGTTGGAGATACAAGAAGCACAATGAAGGGGAGCCAGACTCCAGAGTGTGGTGCTCTTTGAGGGGAGTCAGTGAGGCCACTCTGAGATGACTGTGAAGCCTGCAGCTCTCCTTAGGGCAGTGCTTCTCAAATAGTGGGGCACACCTCCAGGGTGGGGGAGCGAGGATCCATAAAGGGGGGTGCGTTTGACCTCAGAAAACACTGTCATAACAAGCTAGGCCCCTTGTTTATGTCTCTATATGTCTCTGGAGCTGAGTGTTGCTGTGTCCTGATTTAAACCCCGCTTTGTAAAGCTATGCATTGCAAAACGTGCTCATTGTAGCCATTAATCCAGACATCACCTATATTTTATATATTTTTGTTTTGCAAGTTAAAGTTTTTTTTTAATAAAGATACTATTTACAGTCACGTGGGGGGGGCGCAAAAATGTTTTCTTTTTCCCAGGGGGCATGGCAGAAAATAATTGAGAAGCAGTGCCTCAGGGAAAGGTTCAGTGAGTACAAAGACCAGGTAAGGCCAAAGATGTGAGCATGTTGCCCACCTGAAAGTCAAATGACATCTATTCCAGAGACCAGGCCCTCAAATACTCTGGGGGCCCCTGTCTCTGGGGCCCCAGAAAGTACCCACTAGAGTCCCCTGGATTCTCCAAGGCTGCTAGGCTCATCATTGGTACCCAAGGTTTTAGCACTGATCAGTCCCAGTTTCCCTGGGACCTTGCACAGCTCATTCCTCTCTTGGAATCTCCATTTAATTCACCTACAATATGAGGACAGTCATTTCATCTGTACTTCCGGGGTCCTGGGGATTCAGAGGGGACCTGGGTTGTGAAAGTGCTCAGCAAACTGGTTGCTCCATACATGCTTAAGGAATAGGGTGTGTGCTTCCTTCCTATCTTCTTATCCCCAGGAGTTCAACAAGACCCAGGAATCCAGGTGGGAGTTCAGACCTAGAATTTTCACTTAGCCAAGGAGCCTGTCTCATTTGCATCTATTTGCATAAGGCCTGGAATGGTGTGTGTTTTTTTCTTTTGCATTTAGTTCCTGTGAGCTCACATCACCATTTAAAAATAGGGTGTTGATCTCCCCCACTTTCCCACCACTCTCTTTGTCTATTGAGAGGATTTTAAGCTATTAATCAAATACACCCTGTTTGGAAGCTGTTTTTATTGTGACCCAGTGCTGAAGCAGGTCAACTGCTCTTGGAAGCCCTTGATTATCTGCTTTACTGGAGGGGAGAGACAGCAATGATCTTACACAGTGGAGGGTCCTGCAAGCTTTAAAAAGAAAAGTCAATTTTCTTCTTTCTGCTTATAAAAGTAGAGCATATAGGCAAAGTGGGAAAATACAGAATGAGGAAGGAAAAAAATAGCCCCTAAGTACCCATAATGATTCCAGCCAGGCACAATTACTATTTGCATCTTTGTACATTTCTTTCCTGGATTATTTTTCTCCCATACCATTTTTATAGAACCAAAATCATATTTTATATATAAAATATTTCAGATGGTGTTTATGAATAGCTATCTCAACTATTTCCTTTTGCTATTACAAATAGTAAACATCATTTTACATGTTCATGTAATATTCCACAAGTTTCTTATTCCTTTCCCTCACTGTTGGATATTTAGATATTTCCAGTTTCTAGATGTGGCTGTGATGGAAATGTATTTTTTTTTTACTTTTATCCTTTTATTTGTGGCTATTTTCTCAAGAGTTCTTAGGAGAGCAATGACTAAAATGGAAGGAGAAGATCAGTTAAAGGCTCTTGATAGATGTTATTTAATTCAAACTACTATCTGGGTTCAAAAGTGCTCTTTTATGGGTTGGAGAGATAACACACTGGTAGGGTGTTTGCCTTGCACACAGCCAATCCAGGTGGTTCAAATTCTGGCATCCCATTGGTCCCCTTAAGCCTGCTAGGAGCAATTTCTGAGCCCAGGACCAGGAGTAACCTCTGAGCGCTGTTGGGTGTGATCCAAAAACCAAAAACCAAATCAAAACAAAAGTGCTCTTTTGTGTTAATGTTATGGTACCTCTCTGAAAATAGCCCTAAAGAAATCCAGGATGCCTGGGACATAGATGTGGACGTGGATGTAGGATATAAAGATGATATGGAGGAAATACTTTCTCATGAACAACCCTAATGAAGAATGTGTTTAAAAAAGTATCTGGCAGGGATACTAACCAGTTTGATTGAGCACATACTTTGCTTATGGTAAGGCCATATTCAGTGTCTCTTACATTATATTCTCCTGGGCACAGAGCAGTGAACAGACCCCGAGTGCCACTGGGTGTGGCAGCAAAACCAAAACAAAGGGTCCAGAGAGATAGTGTAGTGGGGAGTGTACTTGCCTTGCACATGGCCAATCCAGATTCGATTGCTGACATCTCATATGGTACCCGGGTGTGAGGAAAATTCTGGGGCTTACTGGTTGGCTGGTTTCCCAATGGTTGACAGTTGCCCTCTGCAGCTTGCTTTCAGCCACTTGCAGTTTGCAATATTCTCCTTGTTTGTGTTTGTGCCAACCCTGGAATGGATGGGTCGGAAACAAAGAGCAGCACATAAGAAACCAGATGGAATCACAGGAAAAAGTGTATTTCAGCCAGGGGGTGTGAAGCAGCCTCTTGGATCTTACTGAGTCAGCCAAGCTTCTAGCTCTCTGCTGCTTTCTCTGCCTCTTTTATTTGTTAGAGTTTAACATAAATCACTTAAGGGTCAGGGTTGATGTAATTAAGGCTACTTGTATTAAATATCTCAGAATTTACTAAATATCTCAGAAAAGGAAAGAGGAAAAAAGGAAAAGTGATCTTACAGGTGGATGACAACACTCCAGTACCACCTTGATTCCTGAGTGCAGAACCAGAAACAACCAGTTATTTTGGCTTCCCACATGCACCACCGAGCGTGGCCCAAAAATCCAAAACCAAACAAATAAGAAAATGAAAATGAGAACAAAGTTTTTGAGCTTCAGAGTAACTTGAGTTGGATCTTCCAGACTGTGTCTTCTTGCTCTCATAAGTCCTAAGTTTGAAAAGAAGAGAGAAAAGTTAAAAAACATAAAAAAGATTTTGTATTAGGATTGTCTATGGCTCAAAGTAAAGACAGATTTCTGTTTTTCATTTAAGAGAAGTCCAGGGCATGTGATTGGTGCTGCCCAGTGATACTCTCTAGGCAACAGTCTTCCTCTTCCTGTTCTTGTTCTGATTCTCTGGCCTCACAATATTCATCGTTTGTGGTAGCCATAGGGCCTCAAGGTGGAGGCCTCATCTCTGGGGGGACAAATCCTCCTTCTCTTTTGGAATAGAAAGAATAGTGACCAAGGACTGGGATGTGCTAGCTGAGTCCTCTCTTCATATCAGAACATCAAAAGCTTTTTTTAGAAAACCCCACTGGAAGATCTTTGCTTGCTTTTCATTAGCCAGAACCAAGTTAGACAGCCACTCCAGAGTCCATCATTAGCTGAAAGAAATAAGATTAAACGGATTTTCTACCCATCAACATTCACCCCAGGGTTCAGGTAGGATCTTGAGATCTTTAAATCCTTGAAATTAGTGAATTTCCCAGAACAGAGGGACAAATGAAAGTTTCTCTAGCAGTGGCATTGGTGGTGGGTGGGAAGAGCACTTTTAGGGGGAAGATATTGCTCTAGATCTTGTTGAGATTGTTATGATTTCACTTCCTGGGGTGATTACATGTCAGGTCTTATGACTGGCTCAGGAACTAAATCTCTTCCTCTGAGTCATGGAGTAGACATATGATGTCCTGAAAAGGTGCAGCCATTCTGTTGCCTTGAGGGGAGACAAACTGAGAATGAAACTGGCATGTGCATAGAGGAAGAAAAAGACATCTGAGGGAAATTCCCCCAAAGAGCTGAGACAGACCATGATCTTTTTTTTTTTTTTTTTGGTTTTTGGGCCACACCCAGCGATGCTCAGGGGTTACTCCTGGCTATGCGCTCAGAAGTCGCTCCTGGCAGGCATGGGGGACCATATGGGAACCGGGGGATCGAACCGAGGTCCGTCCTAGGCTAGCGCAGGCAAGGCAGCAGGCACCTTACCTCCTGCGCCACTGCCCGGCTCCCTGAGACCATGATCTTACTCTACTCTTGTGACTCCTAGGCTTTTCGACCACAAAACCACAGCAAAAACCTTTGTATAAATTATTCCACTGTGGTTTTAATGGAATGAAAATGATAGAGATGAACAGGAACTTTGAGAAAACAAAAGCTGGTAGGAATTGTGGAATTGTGTGGTTAAACACATTTGAAGAACAAGAGTAAGCGGAGGACCACAGACTTAATTTTATTAAATAGATCATTTTATAAGCTAATAGTTCATGTGGTGTATGATGAGTAGGTCTGAAGCAGGGTCACCCCAGAGAATTTAAAAAAAAACAAGCCAGGCATAAGGGTGAAATCATGGAGTTGGTGGCCTCTCAACTCATGATCTCTGGGTCCCCCAAACTGAAACTTCTCTTTATTGACTAAATTAAATTCATCCGGGAGGGGGAGAGTCAAGTGAGAGACCTAAGTACCTAGCAAGATGATCTGGTCTAGGTAGATTTTTACAAGTCAAAGAGATGAGTGAAAAGAAAAGAGGAAGTTGGGAAATACCTTTGTTTTGTGTAAAAGCAGGCTGTAATCTAACAATGTGGAGCTTCACTTGGGGAAACACTTAGTTGATATTTCCAGAACATACTGTCCACAGCATTTGGAAAAAACTGACAAGCATAACTCCTTCCTGAAACCCTGTGAATGTATATCTGAGATGAACACACAGTTAAGATGGCAGTATTGGGAGTAGGGTTGAGGACAAGGGGGAAGGTTCACATGGTACTTTCTGGGAGGTCTGGAAATTTCCTCCTGATTTTAAACAGATGAGGTACACGTGATGATTGGTTTTGTTTGTTTGTTTGTTTTGTTTGTATATTTTGGGGCCACACCTGGCAATGCTCAAGGATTGCTCCAGGCTCTATGCTCAAGAATAACTCCAGGTGGGCATGGGGGCGCCATATGGGACTCTGGAGATCAAACCTGGGTCAACCACATGGAAGGCTTGTTGTTGTATCTCTTCAGCCCTTGATCATTGGAATAGGGTAAAAAATATCCCAGTATAACTGAAAAGGCCTGGGTGGGCCGAGAAGGGAGAAATAACCTAGGTTTTATTCCTTCATGGTGCTGCTTCATCTTCCAAGGAGCAGATGTAGGGCAAATGCTTTCTCTGGTGCCTGTTGTTACTTCTGAGAAACAGGAAAAGGTCCAGGTGATCAGGAATGTTCTTTGAGGGGCCCGGGAGATAGCATGGAGGTAAGGTGTTTACCTTTTCATGCAAAAGGTCATCGGTTCGAATCCCAGTGCCCCATATGGTCCCCCGTGCCTGCCAGGAGCAATTTCTGAGCATGGAGCCAGGAGTAACCCCTGAGCACTGCCGGGTGTGACCCAAAAACCAGGAATGTTCTTCCCAATTATGTTCAGGCCACAGTCAGTGTTAGGTGCACCTGAGCCTTGCACTGAGGAAGTGTTCACCATCTGGAAGGGAGATCTGAAAGTTATGGTCTACATATGTGTGTACATGTCTCTCTGTGTGTGCATATGTGTGGTTGCTTGTAAAATATGTGTGATTGCTCATATCTTTCCCTTTTCCAGTTACTATTAGCCCTAAAATGTCCTGGATGGAAGTCAGGCTCAGTAGGGAAGAGTTCCCTGGTCAATTATGTAGGTCAGCCATGGACAGTTGCTTGGGTTTAAATTGTAGAAGCCCAAGGGAAAATCTAGCCAAGGGATGGCCTTTTGGGGAGAGGGCATTGATGTTGTCTGTGATCATTGAAGTTTTTCAGGTAGAGAAAGGTTCAAGTGTCACTTTTCAAAAAAAGCCCTTCTCTGCTCTTGGTGGGGTGGAAGAGGGAGGTAAAAGGGAGGGTGGATGCACAGGTGCCAGCAAGAAGTCCAAAGCAGGCAGGCAATGGGTGTCGGGGGCAGACTGGGCAGAGCTATGGAGAAGATCAGGGAGGGTTTGCGAATAAGGAGGTAAGGGGAAAGTTGGTAGAAGTTGCCATCATTTTTCCATGGTTCCGGGTCATAAGGTAGGCCTGCCCGGAGCTGCATGGCCCAGCTTTCCTAGACGAATCAGAGACTGCCTTTGCTGATTCTGAGTAATCCCATACCTCAGCCCACAGCTGTAAATCAGAGACTCTGCTACCATCCTTGGTTGCCTGGTGGGGTTCACTTTCTGATCCAGAGAACAACCTTGGCAATGGGATCATGTATGAGAGTCTCCTGGTGGTTTTGACCCAATTTGTCCAGATGGAGAGTTCCCTTGGGGTTTTTAAGAATGGGGATGATGGTGGCTGATTCAATATCAATCTAGTCTTCCAAATGCACATGATTCTTTACGTTGCCATAGTTTCCAGTCACCAGTTTTGTTCCAGGTGCCAATATCTCACCTGGAACATTCTCCACAGACTTCCTGCTGTCTGCCCTGCCTCCACCTGGTGCCCTGTAACCCTGTGTGGAATTCCATTCAGAGGGATTCCATGATTGGAAATTAAGCCAACACACCCATCTCACAGTTGAAACCAAAGTTCTTCCTGTTGATTTGTGTCCCTCTCAGGGAACTCTCTGATCTTTTTTCCCATGGCTCTTCTCTGCTCAGCATTGGCCACCCTGACTTTTCTACAAACTGACTATTAGCACATAGACCTTTGGCCCTACTGCCCATAATGCCTGGAATGTTCTACCAGATACTCACGTGGCTTCTTCCATGGTGTCCTTTAGTTTGTGCTCACTGTCACCTTATTGAGGTTTCTCTTACCCACTTATCTAAAATGAACCCCCCTCAGCCCTTCTCATCCTTTCTGCTGCTTCTCTTTCTCCCCCACTCTGTCTTTACTTATTTTTAATTAATTATTTAGAAACACTATGATTTGCAATGCTGGTTTATTCGTGGTTTGCAGGGTTTTTTTATTTTTACTTTTTTGGCTTCTTGAGTTTTACATAGTGAGGGGTCTCAGAGATTACACTGGTGACCAGGGGTTCCTCCTGGCTTTTTACTGAGGAATTGCTCCTGGCTGTGTGCAGGGGAACCATATCAGGTGTCAGAAGTTGAGCATATATAGGTCACCTGCAAGACAAGCACGCTACCTGCTATACTATTATTGTGGCCCTGTAATACTCTTTGATGAGTACATTATATCCTCACACCCTCCACCAATGTGTCTGCTTCCCTCCACCATTGTCTCAGGGTCTCCTCTATCCACCCCTCTCCCCTTTGCCCTTGGTTAACTCAGTTCTGTAAAACTAGTTCTCAGGTTCTGTTATCTTTGACCATTTGTTATTCCCATAATGTTTCTTTATATCGCTCTCATAGGATATTATTCTGATTCTGACCTCCTCCTTCTGGCTGACTTTACTCAGCATGGTACCCTCCAGTTCCATCCATGTAGCAGCAAATTGCATGATTTCTTTTCTTGCTGCTGTTAAAACTGAATATATTCCATTATGTATATGTACCATGGTGTCTTTATCTACTCATCTTCCTTGGACATTCAGGTTGTTTCCAGATCTTGGCTACTGTGAACAATGCTGCAATGACCATAGGGGCACAAATATCTTTTCAAAATAGTGGTTATGGGGGTCTTTTGGGGGGTGGATTCCAATAAGAGGAATTGCTGGGTCTTATGGAAGTGTAATTCTTAGTTCTTTGAGAAGTGTCCATATTGTTTGCCACAAAGGTTTCCATCAGCAGTGGCGAAGCTCCTTTCCCCTCACCCCTGCCAGCATGAGTTGCTTTGTCCTTTGTGATAAGAGGCTGCTTCTTACCCACAGTATGCACCAGCACCTGACATGCCCCATGTCTTACTTATTTCTTAGCCTGACTTTCTCTTTGGATGTGCCCTCCCTGCTATAAGGATCTTTGTCCTTGGATCATTTGTTAGTTGCTATTATTGAAATCCCAGTGCTAAGAACACGGTGCATGCTAGAAAATCATTATCTCCTTGTTAAAAAAAGTGAAGAACTGAAATCATTGAGTACTGTGTTTCTGGGGCTGGGCTGCAACTAGCTCCACAGACCCAGGAGGTCTGTGCTATGAATGCCCTTCCTTCTTTCCTTCCTTCCTTCCTTCCTTCCTTCCTTCCTTCCTTCCTTCCTTCCTTCCTTCCTTCCTTCC
>PVKC010014392.1:0-22192 GCA_004027635.1 Crocidura indochinensis | reverse complement strand
ATACTTCCAGTCAGTTTTCTTAATTTAAGACATTCCTAGTTGGGTTGCATACATATCTGTATTTGTAAATGTAATGTGTATTTATGTTAATATGCGGTAAAATCTTTATGTGCCTGGTATTTGCACTATTACTATTATGTGAACTGTACTTTTTTTGTCATAAGATGCACTAGTCAGATAAGAATGACAGAAATCATAATTTACCTTTCTCTTTAACATCCTAGGTGATTTAAGTTCTGTAAATTATAGTAAATTTCTACCTTTTTAAAATTAGAAATTGAGTATTTCAAAGACAAATTTTATTTGTGTTATTTTAGCTTTGGTGCAGATGTTCTGTAAAAACTGCTTACTTAAGCAGGATGTTGATAAGTTTTACATGCAAAACCTGTCCTAGAAAATAAAATTATTCATAATGATTTAGTTTTATTTATGAGAGTTTATATTTTAATATGATAATATTCATTGTAAATAATGTAAAGGTGAGGGTATTATATGTGATTTTTATGTTCAAAATGATTTGAGTAGATTTTTTGTATGGAACATTAATATAGGTCAATTGTTATGAAATATACCTAGAAAATTGCTTGCCTAATGATTGTGATTTTTAAACTTGAAACATGTGTTTTTCTCATTAATTGCTAAAACAAATTGGAAAACATTTTTTTCTTTTTTGGAAATAGTTCTGGGGCTGGAACAATAAAATAGGGTTTTAACTCACTTGCTTTGAATTTGGCAAACCACCATTTATCTCTAACTTTAATGGTCACCTGTAACACTCAGAGTGACTTCTTTTTTTTTTTTTTTCAGAGTGACTTCTGAGCACTCCTAAGTGCTCCTTTCCCAAAAAAGCTTAAAATTGAAAGAATTGTGTACATGCTAAATAAATATGCAGACTTCTATAAACTTGACTAACCACAGCAGAAACTTAGGTTGGGAATAGATTTCATAATTTACATAATTTCTCCTGTTTGGATAATAAGTAGAATAGACTTTATTATATTTTAGTTGTTTAAAAATCTTTATGGAATGGGACTGGTGTGGTAGCACAGCAAGTCAAACTATTTCCCTTGAGTGCAACTGACACAGACTGGCCCGGTTTGATTCCTGGCATTCCATATTGTTCCCCCAAGCCTGCCTGAAGTGACTTCTGAGTTCAGTGCCAGGAGTATGGTCAAAAAACTACCCCCACAAATATTTATGATATACAATTCCTTTGAGCTTACAAGAGGTGAATTCAATAACGATAGGCATTTTTATAACTCTAGCAATATAGTATACTGGTATTTACAATTTTATCTATTAAGCAACTGTTTTTACATAGAAATAGCCAGGATCAACATATTAAAACTTTGATTCAATTCTATGTAATTTATCAGTAAATAAATAATTTGATAGACATTTATGTTTAATTGATAGGCATTTATTTCTAGCAACTTGTAGTTATTGGTGTTCTATGATAAAATGCTGTGATTTTGTATGCAGCTATATATTGTAAGATGCCCTAAATTTGTGGTCAGGATTTAATATTTTCTCATTATAATTATTAATCCTTGTTTTTGAGAAAATCTTTTGAAAAAAATAGTTCTATGGATTGAATGCATCTTAGAGGGAATAATCAACCTCACATTTGAATAAGAGGACATTGAATTAAGCACCTAAATCTCATTTTATTTGAAAAAAAATTCCACTTGAAATATAAAAGTATAGAGGATATATTTGTTTTGTTTTGTTTTTGTTTTTTTGGATCACACCTGGCATCGCTGAGGGGTTACTACTGGATCTGCACTCAGAAATTACCCCTGGTAGGAGTCACTCAGGGGACCCAAAGGGATGCCTGGAATCGAATCAGGGTTCATCCTGTGTTGACTGAGTACAAGGCAAACACCTACCACTGTGCTGTCACTTCAGCCCCTGGAGATATTTGTTAATAGAATTCAGTAGAACATTTTATGTGACAATGTACAGTAGTAAATAAAATAAAACGTTAATAACCCTTGCTTTACAAAATGTCATTGACAATTCATCTGATTAATACTTTTAATTATATTAATATAATATATTAATATAATATAATATATTATATTTATATAATAATATATTATATTATATATATTTCATTTTGACATTTACAGTCAGTTTTTCATATAACTTACCTGGATTAGTAGTATTAATTATTATTAATACTATAATATATTATATAATATATATAATATATGTTATATAGTATATATAATATACTATAATACTAATATTATATTAATTATTTATAACTTTATAATTATATTAGTATTACTATAATATACTTACCTTGAGAGCTTTTGTTTCAATTTATTAGTAACAATTATTTAATAACTGGTAGGTAGCAGGTTAAGGCTCAATAAAGATTTCTGCCATCTTTACCTTTTGATCTATTTATTAGAAATGCATAATGAAGTAATTAGTTGCAACAACTAAGATTTTTGAAAGTATTATAAGAGTCATGAGAAAGCAAGGAAGTATAAACTGAAAGATAATAATTTGGAGTAGAATATTTATGGTCATTAACTGAGAATTCCAGTGTGGTATCATGAAACCAGCATCTTAATGATGAGAAAGGTTCTCATGGAAAAGTCGGATAAAGTAACTCTTTGATGAAAATCAGTAGATCAAAAGGGCCCAAGAAAGACCATGCATGACATCACCCAACTTTCTGGAGTGAAAAAAAATAACAAATTAGTAAGAGATAAGAACAGTATTTCGAATATTTTGAAGGTTGGACAATTTCCTTGCATGTGGCAGACCCAGCTTCTATCCCTGCATTCCATATGGTCTCTAAAACCTGACAGAGTAATTCCTAAGTGCAGAACCAGGAGTTCTCTAAGCATGCCAAATGTTGCCCAAACCGCACCTCCCAAAAGAGCCAAGAACTAAACAGAATCAAAACTTGAAGTTTTTAAATGAGTAAAGTATTTTGCATTTAATTCTAGAATACATTGGTTTTATTTTAAAAGTATATATATATATATATATTTTTTTTTTCATGTACAAGGAATTTCTCTGAGGAATGAGTGGATTTGTCCCTGAGCAATGAGTGAAGAAAAGTGAAACAAGCAATTAGAATAATTTTCTTTGGAGACCAGAATGATTCTACCTAGCCAGGTTATCAGCAGAGAGATAATTAATTAAATCATTATATAATACTCTTTGAAACAATGGAATTGAGATTTCTTCAGAACAGAGTAATAAGAAACCAAGTTTAGAAACTGTTTTGGGGGGTGGGGTGGGTGGAGAGAGAGTACAGCAGGTAAGGCATGCTACCTACCCAGGTTCAGTCCCTGGCTTTCCATATGATCCTATGAGCTCTTGTAGATTTGTGAGTGTCTCCCTGAGCTCTGAGATATGAGAAAGAAAGCCCAAAGGACCACTGGATATGTCCCAAAAACAACAAAAGAAGGTTTCTTTGAAAAATAGTTGAAGCTACCACATAGAGGACAAGTAAAATACCATAAAACTATATACTATTTACTACTCTTTATTATAATGTATCAGAATTCCTATTATTTTTGCCCTATAGTCTGAAAAATATAAATGCATCTTATTTACTTTGAATGTCTATGCATTCGTGAAAAGAATGGTGAGAAAAGAACAAGTAGGGAAAATAACTTGAGGAAAAGCAGTAATCTTCCTGTCAAGATAAAAAATAATTTCCCAGTTGAGAGAACACTGAGACATAAAGTGCTAAGGGTAAAGCCAAATATTATCAAAGGTAAAACTAAAACATTCTTAAGAGTAGTTTTGGATATGAAGCATATGTTGAAATTGCATGAAAAGCACACATTAGTGAGGAAAAGAATAATTGAGAATTGGATCATATTCAGCACCATTGAAAAGACTAAGCATAATCTGATTATGAAGACTGGAGAGAAAATGCTGTTGGTAATTTAGATATCTAGGGATTTAAAGGGTGGAATTAATATTATTTTTTAAAACTTTTTAAATAATTTAAATATTTTAATTAATAAAATAATGTAAAAGAAAGATAATTTTTTAACCTCAACATTTATATTTGTGTATTCTACCCCTTCAGCAAATTAATAGGTCACAATTTGTCATGTTTCCTACAGATTCATTTAATTGAGTGAATATATTCAATAGTATAATATTTACTAGCAGTAACTTATATGAACGATATGCTTCCTTAAAAATCTATAAATATGGGCTGGAGAGATAGCGTGGAGGTAAGATATTTGCCTTGCATGCAGGACACTGGTTCAAATTCCGGTATCCCATGTGGTCCCCTAAGCCTGTCAGGAGCAATTTCTGAGCCTAGAGCCAGGAGTAACCCCTGAGCACTGCCCGATGTGACCCCCTTACCCCCCAAAAGAGAACAAATTAAAACACAATTTATAAATATGAGCTTTCCCTTTATATCAAATATGTAAGTTCGATATAAAGTAATTTACTAAATATTTTCTGTGTAAGTATAAAAAAGTCACTAAACTTGAATAATGCACTAATCTGTACTGGCCAATGTAATAGCTATATTATGTGTTAGGAATGGGCTGTCATCAGAAATCCTCACCTTGCTCTCAGATGTTGCCATCCTGTGGTATTCAGTGGTATGTTTCCTTCCTTATCTTCGAATGTCTTTACCTCTGAAATCTTATAATTACTTTACCAATGAATACCACTAATGCTCACACTTAGAGGTTTCGAACTGAATTTTGTATCCTACATTTGTTGCCAGCTATTTTCTCCTAAGCATGGCCTACTAAATTCTGCAAGTGAATTTTTAGTACATACAAGGAGTTAGAAAAGTCTCAAGAGTCATTTTACTTATAGCGGACATTCAAGCAGATAAATCATCTAAAAATGATGGTACTTGGGAATGGAGACAAAGTCAGAAACCTATTTTAGTTTATATGTTCATATGAAAGGGTAATTTCATTTTAAATAAAATTTGACTGTAGAAATTTTATATTACTGCAATATATTATGGAAGTTTATCTTATTCCTGTAATTCATTATGGGAGTTTTACAGTAATACTGAGTATAGGATTTCTATCACTATATAGCATACACATATTCTAAATATGTAGGCAAATGTCATCAATATCACTATTGGTAGAACCTTTGGCAAACCTCAAAATTTGGAAAATTGAAATGAGTTATATATTAGAACAATTATAATTGTTTAGAATTATTAGATATGTCTACTTTCAAAAGCATGCTTCTTCATGTCAAATTGTTCTGTGTTCATAATACATAATACATAATAAATATTTTACTTAAATTC
Organism: Crocidura indochinensis; assembly: GCA_004027635.1. Taxonomy (NCBI): domain Eukaryota; kingdom Metazoa; phylum Chordata; class Mammalia; order Eulipotyphla; family Soricidae; genus Crocidura; species Crocidura indochinensis. The sequence goes on along the minus strand of PVKC010014392.1, from coordinate 16,917 downwards.
TTATTTAAAAATAAAATACAATAATATAAAGTCAATATTGCATATAATATTATTAAATTAATCACGCATAATAATTATTAATACAAAGTATTGGTCTGGATTTAAATTATTATATATGATTAATATTAAACTGCATTATATACAGATTTAAATATAGACAATGCTATATAGTAACAAATAAAATATATTCTGTGTTAAGATATATAATATAAACATTTAAATTGAATTTAGTATGATATAATTAATATAATTATATTAAATAGCATAGTTAATATAATTGTATGTTGCATACTATAGTTCATTTAAGTATATGTAATAAATTTCATTCATATTTAAATGCATTTAAATAAATATTCAAATATATAAAATATACAGATCTAATTTTAATTTAGTGCTATTCATTTAAAATTAATAAAAATATTATATTTTTTTCAATGAAGCAATTCTTTTTTTTTTTTACAAACATAACTGTAGTTGGGTTTTAGTCACAAAGAGAACTCCCCCTTCAACAGTGCAACATTCCCACCACCAATGCACCCTATATCCCTCCACCCCCAACCCCTGCCTGTATTCGAGACAGGCAGTCTATTTCTCTCACTCATTAACATTGTCATGGTACTTATTAGTGTTCTAGCTACACTCACTCCTCCTTGAGGTGAGCTTCATATCATGAGCCAGTCCTTCCAGCCCTCATCTCTGGGCATTATTATGATTATGTCTTTTATTTTTCTTAAAACCCATAAATAAGACTATTCTGTGTTGCTCTCTCCCTCTGACATTTCACTCAGCAGAGTAGTTTCAATGTCTATCCATGTATAGGAAATTTTCATGACTTTATCTCTCCTGACAGTTGCATAATATTCCATTGTTTATGTGTATCACAGTTTCTTTAGCTATCCATCTGTTGAAAGGCATCTTGGTTATTTCCAGAGTCTGGCTACTGTAAATAGTGCTGCAATGAATATAAATTTGAGGAAGGGATTTTTATATTGCATTTTTGTGTTCCTAGGGTATATCCCTTGGAGTGGTAGAGCTGGATCATATGGGAGCTCTATTTCCAGTTTCTTGAGGAATCTCCATATTGTTTTCTATAAAAACTGCTCTAGATGGCATTCCCACCAGCAGTAAATGAGAGTTCCTTTCTCCCTTTGTTCCTGCCAGCATTTATTAATACAACTTATGTTGTATCAATAGATGCAGAGAAAGCATTTGATAAGGTCCAACACCCATTCTTGAAAAAACTCTCAGCATGATGGGAAAGAAAGGAACTGTTCCAGTATACTCAAGGCCATCTACCAAAAGTCAATGGCAAATATTATTTTCAATGGAGATAAACTAAAAGCATTTCCTCTAAAATCTTGTACAAGACAAGGCTGCTCTCATTAACCACTTCTATTCAACATAGTGCTGGAAGTTCTTGCCATAGAGATTAGGAAAGAAAAAGATATCAAGGACATCCAGATAGGAAAGGAAGAAGTCAACCTCTCACTGTTTGCAGATGCCATGATACTATATTTAGAAAACCTTAAAGACTCTACTAAAAAGCTTCTAGAAACAATAGATTCATATAGCAAAGTGGCAGGCTACAAAATTAACACAAATAGCAATGGCCTCCTTTTATAGCAACAATGATAGAGAAGAAATGGACATTAAAAAAGCAACCCATTCACATTAGTGTCACACAAACTCAAATATCTTGAAGTCAAAGATGTGAAGGACCTAAACAAAGAAACTACAAAGCCTGCTTAAGAAATAAGAGAGGGCACAAGGAAATGGAGACACATACTTTATCATTAGATTGGCAGGACCAATATCATTAAAACTGCAGTACTCACCAAAATATTGTACAGATTTAATGCACTCCTTCTAAGGATACCCATGACATTCTTCAAAGAAGTGGATCAAACACTCCTTAAATTCATTTGGAACAATAGACACCCATGAATAGCTAGATCAACCCTTGGGAAAAGGAGTATGGAATGCATCACTTCCCACGCTTTAAATTGTATTACAAAGCTACAGTAATTAAAACAGCTTTGTATGGAATAAAGACAGGCCCTCAGATCAGTGGAATAGACTTGAGTATTCAGAGAATATGCCCCAGTTATACTATCAATTAATTTTTGATAAAGGGGCAAGAAATGCAAGATGGAATAAGGAAAGCCTCTTCAACAAGTGGTGTTGGAGCAACTGTTCAGCTATTTGCAAAAAAAAAAAAAAGCGAATTCAGACCTCCATCTAACACCATGCACAAATATCAAATCCAGATGGATTAAAGACCTGGATATCAGACCCAAAACCGTAAGGTATATTGAACAACACATAGATAAAACTCTTGATGACATTGAGACTAAACACATATTCGAGGAGGAAACAGCACTCTTCATACAAGTGGAAGCAGAGATAAGCAGATGGAACTATTAGGCTACAAAACTTCTGCACCTCAAAGGAAATAGTACCTAGGATACAAAAGCCACCCACTGATTGGGAGAAACTATTCACCCAATACCCGTCACATGAGGGACCAATATCGAAGATATACAAGTTACTGACAGAACTTAACAAGAAAAAAATCTAACTTCATCAAAAAATGGGGAGAAGAAATGAACAGACTATTTCTCAAAGAAGAAGTACAAATGGCCAAAAGGCACATGAAAAAAATGCATTATATCACTAATTATTCAGGGAGATGCAGATCAAAACAACAATGAGGTACCATCTCACACCATAGAGACTGGCACACATCACAAAGATCTTGATACTCTTAAACTATTACATCATTTACATCTGAAAAATAAATGAGAAGCTAAAGATCTATTGTTATTTATTTTATCATTATAAATTCTCTATAAAATTGAGCACTTTCAAATATTGTCTTAACTGAGTATGTTTTAATGGTAAAATAAGCTCTATAAATAGATAATCAAGCCTTTACTATATTGCCTTGGAAATAAAATTTACTGTAATGTCCTTTTGCAAATTTTTACAGGTTAGAATTAGAGACATGATTTCATAGGGAGTTAATCACCTGAAAAAAAGCAATTATTACCTTGTATCATACAATGTCAATTAATATAATTTCCTTTAAAAAATTTTTGAAATAGTATATTTTCTCCTCAGTAATTGTAGGGTAGGAGGAAGCATTATCAAGTATGCATGACTATACAATGGTATAAAAGCTGCAATTACAAATTGAACTTACTTTTTATGTCAATTTTCCTAAGTGCTTTTGTTGATCTGAAAACTTGTTCTAAAAAAGTTTACTATAGCCCACTCAGTTATTAACCATCTCCTTTAGTGGGCTGTTCTCCACAGGAAGGGTCAATCATTTCTTTCAATTTATGCCAAATTTGGAATCAATCTATGGAGTAATATTAATGCGGTGACTCAGTGTACTTAAAAAATTATCAAACTAATGTGTAAGTTATTTTCCCGTCATCTGACTGAAGCATATGTAGCTTCTGAAAAAATATGTAATTTAGTAGCAAGCCTGATCTTATATTTTTCAAAAGTAATATATTACAGTGGAAAGTATATGATATATGTAATATTTCTTTAAGCATTCATTATTTATATGTATTAAGCCATTTTATTAACTTTCTCACTTGTAATTTGGAGATATCAGCTTAATTATTGTCATTAAATAAGACATATATTATTAATGTATAATTATATTGTAATATTTTATTGTAAGTCATGTAGTTTAAAATTTAAGAGTATATGCTGGAAATTACTTTGTACTTTCTAATTTTTTCCCTCTTTTGGGTTCTATACCTGGTAGTGTTCAGAGTGTGAATCAGAGATTAAACTTGGGGCTTCTCACATACAGGGTATTTGCTTTACCACTTGAGTTACATATCAATTTCTTATCATCACTGATAAGCCTTTCAGCTAACAGTAATACTTTGAGATACATATTTTAAAATTGCTTAAAATCTTCTAAGCTAGTTTCTGTAAGTATAGAGACAGAAGAAAAACTGCATCAAAGTATGTATGGTTATAAAGTTAAGAGGAAACTTTTGAATTGATTCACTTCTGAAAATTTAACATTGGTAAACTTGTAATTCTGTGTTCAGAAACTTAAATGTATAAGAATTTATAATAGATACAGTGGCCTATATATGCATGTAAATATTTATTTAAAAAGTATTAATTAGAATAGTTGTTGCTCATAAATAGGTTATTAATAATGCATCCTAAAGAAAACATGGAAAGTAATTTTAAAATCATGTACTTTAGTATCAGATTCTTTCAACTATGTTATTGTATTATTATTTGTCATTGCTATTAGTTATCCTAATCTTTTCATTTTGTTCTAACCTAAATTTTGTAATTTATATTATTACTAAAATGACTTAATACCCTTTTAATAGTTAAATGAGTGGAAAGCAAATGAACAATTGCACATACTGTTTAAACTACATGATGTATAAGTAATTATGTTATAATTATTACAAGTTCAGAATAGTGAGGAACTTACTAAGTACTTTTCTTTTATTAATGTATATATATATATATATGTTGGGTAATGAAGTTAATAAATATACGTGTAGATATAATTTTACAAGGAATTTTGAAGGGTAAGAAAATTAAGCTGTAACTAGTGGAAAGGTTTATGAAGCCAAACATGGTTTCAGAATTATTTTAAAAATAAAATCTTTAAATATGTTTTAAGGAAGATACACCCAAAATTTTTCCTGTAGCAACTACAAAATAAAATAAAATAGTAAATAAACAGATATGACAATTTAATTTTATTCATATATGTGCAGGGTACACGTTGCTGACCTGCATTGGTTAAAATCAGTATTTTTGTACTACTAAATTATGATCTAATGGTACTATATTAAAGTTAATGTTTGCAAGTATAGATATGATTATTTAAGTTAGGCACATGAGAAATGACAGTTATACTTTGTATGGCAAGGCATCAATTTTTTTTGGAAAATATAGGTCTCCTCTTACATCCTTTATATGGATAACATCAAAAACCTTATTTCTTTTGTCCATTATATTTTGTGGCAAAAATATATTAAGCAAATTCCAGTCATTTTAGTTAAGAGTACTTGAAACTACATCTTAAATATTTAAGAGGGGCTGGAGAGATAATATAGTGAGTAGGGCATTTCTTTCACACACAGTAAGCCTAGAATAGTTCCCTGTTACTTGTTTGGTCCCCTGAGCCCTGCCAGAAGTGATCCTTGAGCGCAAAGAACCAGGAATAAGCCCTTAGTTTGACCAGACATGTCCAGACTACTCCAATAAAATTAACTAAACCTTAAAAAAAAAAAGAAATATGGCACTTCCTTATACAACATCTTACCATAGGTTCTGTTTGTTTTCATTGTGTAAATTCTAGCATTATGTATATTGGATCAGATTTAGCTTCAGCTGCTTCAAAACAATACCATATTTTTGGTACCAGATGACATACCCCTCCCCCGCCCACCAAAGTGTGTCTTATGGAGTGAATGCCGCCTGCAGCCAAAGCCTGAGTGCAGGGGAGGAAAATTAAAAGCTTTGTACGTCTTATGGTCAGGTGTGTCTTACAGAACAAAATTTACTGTACTTCATAATTGACTGTACTTGTGCTATATCAAATTATGATACAGAATTATTTAATCTTTCAACTCTTGTGCTTATATTCATCAGTGAAGTTAGTGAATGATTGTAAATTGGTTTGATTGAAAAATCTTTTTTGTATTTTTCTTTTTGGGCCACACCTAGTGCTTCTTAGGGTCTATTTCTGCTCTATTAGAGCTGCCTTGTAGAAAGCAACAATAGATTTCCCCAGGATTGACCCTGTATCAGCCACATGCATGACAAGTGCCTTGCCCACTATACTCTACTCCAGCCCCTGAAATATATGCCATCAACATATCATTATTTTTGCCTAGGTTAGTTACTTAATTTGATTTGCTAGAGATTGATTTCCTAATTATGTTACTTATAAAGAAGGAGGGGTTTTACAAATTTCAGAAATCATGTTTTTAACTGAATAGAATAATCTGATTTTAAAAAGGAAAAGTTGTAATGTAAGGAAAACATTAGTTCCTAGAGATACAGTGGACATGTTATGAATCTAAAAAGGATCAACATCAATAGCAATCTTGAGGAGGAGGAGAACTGTTTGAAGGGATTTGGCAATTGTGTAGGGTGAATTTATTTTATAAATTTGATCATAGTTTTGTACTGGAATCTGCATGAATATTTTGCTTACTTATAAACATTTTTATTTTCAGTAGATGATGCTTCATTTAAGAAAATCAAACTTAAAGTCACTTTAGATTATTGCCTATATTTGACAATGACTTTCTTGTTACAATTTTTCTGACTTACCCTTTAAAAGTGAAGTTTTATCATTGAGGTAACATTGGAAAACAGATTTGTATATTTGTTTTGGCAGTTCAATTTTGTACCTCCTCAAATGTATATTACCAGACCACCCTTATCAGCAAGGAGCAGTATTCTTCAGCCCCTTGGACTATTACAATCTTTTCAAACCCTTTAATAAACTTGGTTCTCTACACACAAGACAGAAAGGATTTGTTATGTGGCTTATTACTTTGCTTCTTTAAATACCATCCATGAATGAGTTTATCTAGTATTTTCTTTCTCCTTCTGACTCATTGTTATATGACTCTTCCAGATCCTTTGCAAATAATAGCATTTCCTTCTTTTCTTATAGCAGTGTAGTATTCCATTGAATTTATATGCAATGTATTCTTTATCCACTCATCTAATTGTATTGCTTTCACATATTGACATTTGAAAATATTGTTGTAATGAACATAATATACATGTATATTTTATTAGTGTTTCTGTTTCCTTGGCTTTATATATATATATATATATCTATGAGTATATTAGATTGTTTAATAGGTCTAATAGGTCTTATTATATTTTGAGAGCAGTGAATGAAGATTTCTTTTTACCACACTACTCTCAAACATTTGTAGACATTTTACATTTTGTGATTTCACTTAATGCCTATGGTCATTACAATAAGAATTGTGTTAGGGTTATTTTATTGTCTGTCATGATATATACTCTACTGAACTAGAATTTTTAAAATGTTGATTTCACAATATCTTGGTGCTGTGTTTTGTTTTAAAAATGTCTCTTGAGGTTTGACTAATTTCCTTTCCTATCTTGGCTTCTCAGAAAAGAGTTCTATAGTTGTCTCCAAAAGTAGGAATGTAATCTGATATGTTGTGTTTTGTCTACTGACTTAGTTGAGAACATTTTGAAAGAGCTACAATGATCAGTTTCTTCCTTTCTAGTTAGTCATTAGACAGTTAATGCAATATTGTAAACACTCCTTAGAGTACCACTATAAAATGGGTCATTTTACCTAAGAAAAACAGAGATATATATCAAATAGACAAGAATTAGAAAAACTGAGTGAGAAAAAAAGGAAGTATTGAGCTTTTAAATGCATACTATGATCATGTCCTTTCATCCTTAAACAGACTTGTTCTGTTGAAATGATTTTGTGCAGCTTAGGAAATTTGAGTTTCTTGTACTAAAAAAATATTTTTATTTTTCCAGGGGTTCATCCAGAACCCTTGTACACCTGTGACTTTTATATGAACCCTGAACCACATCCCTGGCCCCAGATATATCCATGTTACTCTGATTTATTATCTAAAATCTTGTGATAGTTTATAAGTGGTGGTGAATCTTAAAAGCAAAAAAAAAAGATTTATGACTTAAAAATAGTTTATAACCTTGTCCTTCAAAAATGTACTTTAAGAAAAAATTGAAATACTTTCACTTGAAATAGCATGGATGAATGTAAAAGGTATTCTGCTTAGTGAAATAAACCAGGCCAAGAAAGATTAATTCTATGGTTTTATACACTAGTAGTTTATAGAAACACAAACAGGTGAACTAAGTAAAGCAGAAATAAGGTTTGGATTACAAAATTATTTAGTAGTTTGAGGAAGAGATATGAAATGTGTGTGGGTAAACCAGGATAAAGTGACAATTAATTATAAAAGATATAATTGAACATGTAACATGAAATTAATGAAGTACATTAATTTTAATGGCTCAGATAAGATATTATAGCACAATAACATATCATTATTAACTAAGAATAGAATAATTTTGACATTAGCCAGTACCTTCTAAACTGCTTATTTTTGTTTGTTGTTTGAGAGCTAGAGTGTAGACTAAGAGTCAGTGCTATGGAATATAATAACCAATAACAGTTTAACCTGAACTGTTAGCTGAATTCTTGAGTAATTGAAATATTAAAGGCATTAGTGTTTTTAAAAAGACAGTGGATATTTAAGTGCTTTAAACTTGGAATAATCTCTAAAAGTAGTTACTTATTTGTGTGGTCTATAAGGCCCATAGTTATTTGGAGTGAAAGAAAAATGAACGGGTTTGTGAGATCAGGAATAAAAACAACAAAAAACCTGCACAGGTGTAAGATTTATTAAGTCTTATGAATATACAGAATTGAATATGAAGTTTATTTTTCTCAGAAAGCCAAGACCAAAAAGGCCAATTATTGGGAGTTTATAAAGAAACACAATAAGGTTAATCAGCAGTAATTTTAACATGGTGATGCTTTAATCAATGTAAGTCCATATGAAATTAACTTAATAATATAAATAAATGTATTATAAGTTAGACAAAATAAAAACTTAGTTTCTATTAAGGTAGAACTAAAGTCATTTTTTTAAAAAGGATGGTTGTATATGGACAAGTCTGTGGCAGTTTTTTCCTTTCAAGCACCATGGTTTGCAGTCATTTTACTGAACTTGTTAAGTTACAGCTATCATTGTCATATCATTGTCAGCGCTCTCTCTACCCTTTTGTGGCAAGCATCCCACCTGCAGGTCATCATATCTGTTGTCTTTGAGTATTATTTTCATACTGTGTTTTTTAAATATCTAGCTAATGAATGTGATCATTTTATATCTATGCTTATTCTGACTCATTTCACTCAACCTGATACTCAGTGTCTATCCATGTCTAAACAAATGTAATGACTTCTCTTTCCTAATGGCTATCTAGTACTCCATTGTTATAGATGTGCCAAAGTTTCTTTACCCACTCTTCTATTCTCAGGTAATTGGGTTGTTTCAAGATTCTGGCTATTGTGAATAGTGCTGCAATGAACCTGAGTGCAGGTGCTTTTTCTGCATTGTTTTTGATTACTTAGTTATATTCCCAGAATATGTTAATCATTGCACTATATAAATTTTTAGCAAATCAGTTGTATAATTACATTCAACTATATTAGTTAATTATTCCTTATTAAAAATCTTTAAATAAAAAATAAAAAGATAAAAAAATATATGCTTTCTGAAAACTGGGTTTCTAATTTTTTGTTGCTGATTTTTAACATTTATATTTATTATGTCATTGTACTAATGACTAGTGATGTTGAGATCTCAGGATTTCTGGCTCTTCATGATTCCAAAGATCCTTTTTGAGACCGAAGAAATGAGTGAAATAACAAAAAGTATATATTTATTCTGCTTGACTTAATTGAGCACTTTTTAATTTAGAGATATACTGTGTATTCTTGGCATTATATCATTCTTTTTTCGTAAATTTTTTTTGGAAAAATCAAAATTAGAAAAGTTTTCTAAAAATTTATATTTATCCTTAGGTACTACTGAACGAGTGTGCTTAATCCAGGGAACAGTTGAAGCACTGAATGCAGTTCATGGATTCATTGCAGAAAAAATTCGAGAAATGCCCCAAAATGTGGCCAAGACAGAGCCAGTCAGCATTCTACAACCCCAGACCACCGTTAACCCAGATCGCATCAAACAAGTGAGTGTTTAGTTGGAAAATCAAAGCAAAATAGACACAGTATAGAATGAATTCCTTATTAAAGAAACTCACAATCATTTAATTTTATATTTAAAATTGTAATAGGTTGTAATTTAAAGACTTTTAGAGTCTCTTAGACTGATTATTGATTTATTTATCAAATTATTCATTGGCATTATTCTGAGAAATAGATTCTTGATTTTGGATTTCCTTTTCTGAAATGGAGACACAAAATTGATATATTTATAGGAGGAATTCAATCTATTGATTTTTTTTTTACTTTTTAAATTATAAAAAGCAAATGAAATTATATTTTCACATTACTAATGATATGCTTTCAGTTATATTTGTATTTTTCAGCATAATTATATTGCATATAAAATGTTTTGTTAATTTGTCATGTTCAACGATTTTATCAAATATGTATAAGTATAATTTTGTACCCAGCATTTAGTTCATTGTTACAAATCAGCTATTATGTTTTGTAAAACATGTATAGTGCTTTTATAAAAATATATATAACTTACATATATGATTATATATGTCAGAAGACCTTTGTTCATTTTATTGTGCGAGTATTTCTGTAACAGAACCTTTACTTGACAAAGATAATGTGAGTTTTTAAGATCAAATAATGGCTGAAATGATGGAGGAGAAATATGACATTCTTTAATGTTATATGGTGGATTGTTTCCTATAAGCTTTTAAATTCTTATATTTTATTGATAATTTGTTTATGTTTATTGTTTCTGTTTTTCTCTTTATAATTAGCCTCCTAATTTTATATGATCAATAGATGCCATTAAAATAAATGTATTTATTAATTAAATACAATATACTTAATTTATAGAATTTGTTCATTGTAATAAATTTGAAATGTAGCTAAATATTAATTTCATGTTTCTAAATTGAAAAATAGTCATTAAACAGTGTTATGAATCTTTTGAGTTTTCAAATATATAGATGATACAAAACTGATATAATAAAAGTATAATAATTAGGGCAATTATTTTCAAATTTCAGATGCTCAATTTTTAGCAATTGCCTTTAAAAGGTATCCTTTCAATTTAACTTATGAGTAGGGAGCTACTAGGCTATATAAAACCATTCTTCATTATTTGTGTCAGCTTATAAAATTCATAATTCAAGCAAAACTCTTTTTTTGTTTATATGTTTGTTTTGTTGTTGTTTTTTGCCACCCTCTTAATTGATATATGGCAGAAAAATATTTTAAAGCTCCAAACACTACTATACTTTTTAAGTTATTCACAGCTTATAATTTTGAAATGATTTTCATCAATGCTAAGAGAATGTGAATTATAAAGATTGATGACTTGAAAGTGACAGTGCTGTATCCTTATTAAGGTATCTAAAATGATATTTTAAATGTTAAGACCTCTGGGTTATATTTACCTGGGTCTAATGAATAATTGACTTGGCACTAAACTATTGGATGTTGGTTGTGCCTTAATTCTTTCTACTATTTCTTCCTTTTCTATAGTAACTGTGAAAAAGGTTTAAAAATTAAGGATTGGGTTTTTATAATCTATATGTTTGATGAAGTGAAATATAAAAAGTAGCTTGAGTAGTATTATATCATTTATAAGATATTTACGACAATAATGTGAATGAATTTTAATTAATTGAAAATAATAAATACCTAGTATCATCAAATAACGGTCTATGAATCATCATTAAAATTCCAACATTTTCTATGACAAATGAGATTTTATAGGTTAATATCTATTTCTAATGTCAAAGGAACTAGAATTTTCAAATGTCTCCCTTTGTTTTTACCTTGTTCAAGTAATGTTATTTCAATCCATACTGAGTGTCAAAAAATAAGTCACTTAATATATTTTATGTATATTTTTAATTCATCTATAAGCCTTGTAGATATTCCTGGTGGAATTAAAGTTGTTGATTATTTAATATTTTATATAGTCAGTAATATGAGAAATTATTTTAAAAGATTCATGAGTGCAGTAATTCTAGTAAACAATGTATCTAATGCTTAAACATTTTATGTAAATGTGAATAATGGAATTGAGCATAATTTCAAGGTATTACAGTTTTTTTTAATGCCTCAAGTTTTATAATATGCACTTTGGAAGCATACTATTTTTACAGTTTATTTTTGTTGGATTATCATGTAGAAAATATTGAGTATATATAATTAAGTAACCATGAATTCATTTCTTAAGAAATCATTCTGAATATATAATATAAAATGAATGCCTAAAGTCAATTTTGCAAAATATAGTTAAGAAATCTCTTGAGTATAGATCATATTTTAATGCATAAAATAATAACATTCATTTTAAATTGATAAATTTCAAAAAATCCAATGACGTAACACATTTGCTTGTGCCTATCATCTTGAATAATATTTTTTATTTAATTAACCATTTTGAAATCTACTGATCCAGCAAAGCAAATCAGCATACAGAAGGAATGAATATAATAGTTTACAAATGTGAAAAACTAAAATAAAATATGTAATAAAAGGGCTGGAGAAATAGCACAGAGGTAAGGCGTTTGTCTTGCATGAAGAAGGATGGAGGTTCAAATCCTGGCATTCCATATGGTCTCTCGAACCTGCCAGAAGCTATTTCTGAGCATAGAGCCAGGAGTAACCCTTGAGTGCTGCCAGGTGTGATCCAAAAACCTAAATAAATAAATAAATAAAAATAAAATAAAAGTAATAAAAATCTTTAACTTAGAACTGTGTTAAAATAATACATTAATATATCATTATGTATCAGCCTTGTAGGAGAAAAAAACATACATGAAGAGTTGTACCAAAAATCAGTAAATATTTGAAAGTTTTCAAAAGTTTATTGAAATTAAGCTTTAAAATACTTCTTTACAGAATTTTTTCAGGGCCAGAGCAATAACACAGCGGGAAAACATTTGCCTGCCATGCAGCCAACCTCAGACGAACTTGGTTTGATTCCCAGCATCCCATATGGTCTCCTGAGCCTGCCAGGAGCAAATTCTGAGCACAGAGCCAGGAGTAACCCCTGAGTACCACAGGTTGTGACCCAAAAAAGAAAGTAAAAGAATTTTTTCAAGGGCTATCTACATTAGTACAGCAATTAATGTACTTGCCTTGCATGTGGCTTGACCAGGTTCTAGTCCCTAGTATCACATAGTCTCCCTAAGCCATGCCAGAAGTGACCCTTGAGCAGAGAGCCAGGAATAAGCTAAGTACTACTGAATATTTCCAAAAGAAAAAAGAAAAAAAATATCTGTCAAGTTATGATTGCTTGAATACAAAATTCAAGTTTTGAAAAATGGAAGCAGAAATATATTTTTTTGTTGCATTAAAAAAACACTAATGCTTAATATGAAAAAATAAATTATTGGCTTTATTTTATATGTACTGTTTATGATTGGTAATTTAAAGGTTTACTTTGCTAAAAATGAGTTTACATGCATATAAATTTAAGAGTTACATATAACAAATTTTTATTTTTGGTTTATGGGCTATACACAGTGACACTAAGGGGTTACTTCTGGCTATGCGCTCAGAAATCGCTCCTAGCTTGGGAACCATATGGGACAAAGATCGAACTGTGGTCCTGGGTCACCCGCATGCAAGGCAAATGCCCAACAACTGCACTAGGCTCTGGCCCCAACAAAAACATTTAATAAATGAGTTACAGATAACTAAAAATCTGCCTCTCAAAGTTAATATTTTATGAGTTATTTTAGTGAAATATAATATTCTGAATTGTATCATCTAGATACAGTTAGAAGCTGACTATTATGTACAATGAACTTTACTAGCTGAATGTATTCTCAAACAGTTTTGTTGAAAGGTAGCACATTCTGATCCTTCAAATCTTTCTTAAAGCATGATGATAAGGTCTAGTATGACAATATTACAATAAATTAGATAATTTAAGATTATACATGTCCTAAGCCAGTGGTCCTCAAACTTTTTTAACAGGGGGCCAGTTCATTGTCCCTCAGACTGTTGGAGAGCTGGACTATAGTAAAAACAAAAATTATGAACAAATTCCTCTGCACACTGCATAACTTATTTTGAAGTGAAGAAACAAAACGGGGAACAAATACAATATGTGTCCCTCGGACCATAGTTTGAGGACCACTGTTAACATAAACCATTACATAATCTATCAGTAAGCAATTCACTTCCAATTATTTTTTATTTTATACTTAAAACAAATACTTGCTTATAAATTGCAGTATTTATATATGCAGTTGTAATGGCAATTTAAAATTATCATTTATTAAAATATTTTAGCCTACTATAGTGATTTAAGATTAGCTGACTATCATGAGGTATATAATGCCATTTAGCTCATTCTATAAGTCAGTAGGTGGAGAACTTGAAACAGAAAATTCCAGAACCCCCAAATAAATTATTGATTGCAAAAATATTTATTATATCTCAATTTGCAGAACAGTGAATTATCTTCAAATAATCTAGGCCTTGTTTTTCTGAAAATCTTGAATTCATTCCTGGTACGCAAGTTTGCTCGAATTATTTGTTACATATATATTTCCATTTTTGGAGTTTTATGTTTTAAACTTTGTTTTTTGCACCCAAAATATAATTGAAACTGTTCCTCTAGTATAGCCCCATAAATTCCACTCCAAATATATATGTAAATGAACCAATATGTGAGCAACTAAATATGGTAGAAACAAAAAACCCAGTAAAGAAGTTACATTTCTTTTTGGACTTGTGTGTTTTTAATATCTTTAAGAAAAGCTACACTAACAAATAGTGTGTTTATAATTAAATAATATTCTGTATTTTATTTATTTTTAATATCCTGTATTTTAAAAATCAAATTAAAGTATAAATATATTTTCCCACAGAATAGCTTACATCTTGAAAAAGCGATAGAAATAGAAAGTTAATGTGTTCATTATTCACCAATCATATATTAGTGCATTGCAAAATAAATTTGTGAATTGTAAAATAAGTTAGTCATATCATCAATGCTTAAAATTTCATAAAAATAATTCACATATACCTAATTGTTGCATATCAAAATTATAATATTAGCAAAGTACTATAAAATCTAGCAGTGTTAAAGATGTAGGCTATTTGTAAAATATTGATCAAAAACTTGAATTGGACCTTGAAAACTATAGGAAAATTGTTTAATTAGAGAAAAAAGAAAATATCTTATTTCAGAATATATAATTTGAGGAAAAACATATCATAATTATTTAACAATAAAAAACTGACAAAATAGAACATTGAATGTTGAATATTAAAGGCGTATGATTGAAGAAGTGGAATAATAAGGGAATCTTTGACATTTGGCCAAAGGAAATGAGTCTTTTTAATATTTTTCCAAAAGAGTTCTTTTAATTCCTCTGGACTATTATAAAAATGAACTGCTATATTTTGTTCAAATCTATGTTAACATCCAGACAGATACTTACAGATGTAAGATGTTGACAGGAAATGAGAACAGTAATAATTTTAAAGTACTTTATTATACAGAAATTTAGATTTCTCAATTTGTGAGATATTTTCTACTATTTTATTTGCATAATAAAATTCATGACATTCATTTTCATTAGGGAAAAGTTTTATGGTCAAGAATCTAATATCAATGATTGTAATGATGGTAATGCCAAACTTATTCTGTTTCTTTGCTGGCCATTATGTTAATATACTTTATATGCATTATTACATTTCATCATCTATCCATAAAAATCGAGATAGATATAGATGATAGAAACTGCTATTATTAAGGAATTTGATGATTAGGGGAATTGGGTAACTTACTAGAAAACATAACAGGAAATTAACCTTAACCCTGAACTATATAGTTTTCAATGCTGCTTCATAGTCATCTAGATTTCTTTCTTCTGGCACTTCTCAAAACCTTAGAAAAGTTTTCCCAAGATGAGAATTTCATTTGAAATAGAATAGTGACTGGTTATATTTTAAGGACAAGATGATGAACACTCTCTTTTGCTGGTAAAAAGTTGAAAAAAACTGTATGATTGAAAAAAATTGCAGTAAAATCTGTAAGACTGATTTTAGTTTCAAAATGGTGAAAACTGACTAAAAACTGATACAGAGATTTTGAGTCTAGCAAAATGGTGAAACCTAGGGGAAAATAGTGAATTTCAATTAGACAACACTTCTGAACTTGGGTTTGTTCAGGCAATTTCTTAAAATTGTAATAAATGGTTGTCTAAGTTTGGGTATGACTTTAAGTTGTAAAAAATTCTCATGCCAGTCTTTGATAGAATCAGAAATGACAATCTAAAATTGGTAATGAGTCCTTGATTATAGTAGAAATAATCAAATTTTATTACATTCATAGTAAAAGAAAAAAGTTAATAAAGTATAAGTATTTATGATGGAAAGTAAGACAGAGGCATTATAGTACTGTGAACAATCACTATTTTCCTAAAGCAAAGAGTCTGATAAAGGAAAAATATAAAAATTAAGTATAGAATCTGCTTGTTTTAAATTCCATATATCATAGTGAACAAAGTATAAGTTAGATGGAAGAGATTCACTTAAACTCCAATTCTCAGTAGTTAAAATTTTATATTAAGAAATGAGATGGAACTAGACAGAAAATTTGGAGGCCAAATATACATGAGATCATTAGTTTTAACAAGATGACTCAGGAGTAGTGGAAAATACAATTGAGTGTTCCAAAGGCCTAGCTTATGAAGAGCAGAAGGTTTGAGTAGCTCTATTTTGTTTACAGTAAAAAGAATAAGAAACTGGGAAACTGGGATTAAATAAACTGGAAATTTTTTAATGAAATAAACTGTAATGAATAAGGAAATTCATTCTGATAAATCATTATTTCATTCATGAAAGATGAAAGACATGTTAGCTGAAAGGTTAAATGAGGAATTGAAGAGAATGACCAATCTGAAACAGTTATTAGTAAATTAATTCTGGAATAAGAATTGTGGGAAACCTTTGAAATTAGACATAAGTATAAAATCAGTTAAGTGGTTTCAAACTTGTCAGAATGTAAAGCTAAAGGTGATAATTGGGTATTTTATTATTTATCCTTTAGTTTTACAGAGTAGTGTATAAAATTAAGAGTACTCTAGACACTAGTTTGGAGAATTAATTGCTTGAGTAATTGTTAC
>PVKC010014391.1:0-22186 GCA_004027635.1 Crocidura indochinensis | reverse complement strand
TAGGGGCTGCTAGATGATAGGCAGGTATGTATAAAAAGTTTAGGTCTCCTTCAAGGTCTATCTTAATCTCTTCTAACATACTTTTTCCACTACTTTTAGTCCAAATTTATGGCCTTGGAGCCAATAAAGAGTACATGATTGTCTTGAGTTCCTTTGATATTATTCTAGTGTTGTACATGTATTTGGGTACAGAGTATTTGTAAATCTCCATTCTTTGCCATAGCAAAAGTCAGTAAGTTGTATTTAGCACTGTTTTCAGACCTTTAAATCTGTCGCTCTGGGTGGTGTTTATATAGAGTCACAGGATATCGCCATCACAGCTATAAATTTGTTGGCAAATCCTTAGTTCCATGTGGGTTTGTAAATGGCAGGTCACTAAACTCACACAAGACTTGGAACTCTGACTTTCCCAAGAGGAACAATCTCGTGTAAGGTGGCCCAAGAGGTTCATGTTTGCTGCATAGACTCCCAGCTATGTATGTGCCCAAATTTAAGCTGCTTGGGACTTGCAGGTGAGACCCAGCACAGAGGTTCCATTGGCAGCTTTCACCCATAACTCTCATGTGGCCTGGATTCTAGCAACCATGCTGAATCAGGCAGAGTGCACTGTGGTCCTTTAAGATTGAAAAACTGCAATCCAGGGCTGTTAAGACCTTCAGCTGGTGATAATTGGATTTGTAAGACAGTGCAACATGTGATAAAAATGCTCCTGTTGGATGGGATCCCAGTTTTCTTCTATCCATCCTATTAATGTGATAAATGTTGCTGTCTCAGCTGATAGGGCCATATTGGATAATCAGATTGAAATCAAGTTTGAGTTCCTCAGGCAGGCTCCATGGGAAGCTCCTGGAAGACTTAAAAAAAACCCAACAAGCTACAGAGAATAAAACAAAGGCATTGAATTGCAGAAGGAAGCTCTTGGCAACCTTCCCTAGGAGGTGCTGGCCACAAAGGGTAGCCCTAAGAAGTTGCCTAGGCCTGACACAACCAGGGTGGGAGCAGGTAGAACTCTGCAGCATTGTTGGCATGTGCCATTTTAGAGATGGACAAGACACAATAGCATCTCTTAGCTGGTGTAGGGCCAGGGAGGAAGCAGAATAATGTTGGAAAATGAAACCTCACTTAATTAAAGTAGATAGCTGACACACTCACATAATATGGTGCTACAGCTGAGGAACACATGTGCAATTTGGAACCCAATGGCTATGAAATTGGACCCTCTGGTCACAGCTGGGCCTGCAGGAAGACTGGAAGCCCTAGCAAATTGAGAATCCTCCTCTGGAGAGCCAACTGAGCCAGGGACAGGCACTTGGAGGGGCTCATTAACTTGGTTATTTTTAGAAACATGCACCTTCACTTAGAGATTCAGTTCTCTGTACTTCAGAATCTTAGTGTCTCTTCACCTCTAGCACCTCTTGGCCCCAGATATGTCAAGGATTTCCTCTGACATTGCTAATCTCTGCTATGCTTGTTAGAATGAAATCAAAGAGACTCTCAGAAGGGAGGAGATAATAGCTCTGTGTCTGTTTTTAAATGTTTGTTCAGGGGCCTGGGAGGTTACTCAGTGGTCAGGAATCCATGTATTGTATACAGCAGATCTAAATTCAAATCCAGCACCATGTGGTTTCCCAAACTTGTATTCTCAGAGGACTTTGAGTACTGATGGATGTAAACCTGGAAGTCCTCAAACATCTCCAACGTAGCCATGCTGGTCTCTAGTTTTGCAGGACCTATGCAGTTCTTCATCTCATAGTCCTAACATTGAACCATCCAACGTTATTGGTTAAGTTTTTTATCATGACCAATGTGAATTGCAAGTCTTCCACAGTTATATTTAAGGTACAAAGTGACAATAAATTAGGGCCATTCCCACCACCAATGTTGTCCTCCCTCCACCCTTGTTCCCAGCATGCATCCCATACCTCCTTCCTTTTCTTCCTGGACTGTTAGTATAGCAGATCCTGGCTAAGTATTGACAGGAGTGATGGAGCAGCACACTCAGTACTGCTTGTGAATTCCCTTCCTCTGAGAAAGACAAGAGTTTTCAGTACTTTCCCCCAAAGAACACCCATAAAACCTTTTGGATTGGTCCATTCTGTCTTGAAACCTGTGTGGGGAAACACACAGCTATTTCTTCTCCTTTTTTGTGGGGGAGGCATACCTAGCAGTACTAAGGGTTTACTCTGGGCTATGATCTCAGGAATCACACTACTGATGGGCTCAGGAGACCATAATATGATTCCAGGAATGGAACCCGGGTCAGCTGTATCCAAGATATCCTACCAACTATGCTTTTGCTCTGACCCTGTTTTCTCTTTTGTTTTCACTTTATACCTCACCTCAGTGTTTTTTTTTCAGATAATCTGGTGATGGTCATGCAGTGACAGGCATATTTTAAGTTTTCTCTGAAATTACCATCTTCTAACTCAGTCCCATTCTTATCCCCCCAGGTTTGTGTCTTTCATTGTTGAATTCTCAGTTGTTTGTAGTTGACCTTTCTAGAAGGTTCATAACAACTTCCAACAATACATATGGTTCATCAGGCATGCATCAGGATGGGCTGCTGCAAACATACATCTGATTGTTTCTACCTATATTATCCATTACCTAGCATATGTTTCTCTGCTATCTTGGATATTCCTGGTATCACTGCTGTGAGAAGAGCTTGAACACTGAGTTCAGAGTACCTAGATACTTGGTTAGGTTGCCATATTGCTGCACTAGCATTTTTCTCATCTCTCCATCACCAAGCACTGAGTTGGATGCTTGTCACCTCCCTGGAGAGTAGATTCTTCCTAATGTCCAGATTCAGCACACTACCACCACAACTGCACACATCATTCTATCTTGTGATAGAACTCTTAGTGAGTGCCAGGAAGCAGCTCAGTAATTCTATTGTCTGTTCCTAAAATACTAGGGGGTTGGGACTTCTAAATTTGTGGTCCTGACAATAGGGTCTGTAAGGGGGAGTTCTAACTGTCCCCTGGGACTGGTTGGAAATGAATATTCTTAAGATGCACTCATGACACAGTGTCAAACATTTGAACCAGCTAGTGTGCTGGAACTATCCTTCCAGGTTGTTCTGTTGGTTAATGAAGTTTGCGTCTTACTGTCTTGAGATGAATTTGAGATGTTCTTTTCACCATGACCACACAGCCTCTAGGGAACTGCAATTTCTGATAAAATGCTAAGAGATGGTTCTTCATTGGAAATGGTATGGTTGAGGATTGGACCCAGTCTTAGACTGATTTCCCTAGCATGGTTTCATTATTCCCCTCCAAAGTTTTCTATGGAAAAAAAACTTGCAGCATCCCTGGAGTTTAATATCCACTCAAAGATAAGGGAGGACTGACATTTTATGTTGCTTTCCTTTTTAACTGGAAGCAACCACCCACAAATCCACAGCTTTGCAATGTGGGGTGAGGACATTGAGGAATTTTGAGATGGAATCTGGATTCTGTCCCTGACTCAGCCAGCACTTTGGCCTTTGGTGAGTCCTTTAATATCTCTGTGTCTTGTGTTTATGAAACTGGAGGAAGAGCACTTGCCTACAGATGTTGCCAGCATTATCTAATTAATGAGCAGTGAGTGTTTGGGAAATACAAAGTACTGTACAAATGCTAATCATTCCAATGAATGCCATGCATTTTGCGAATACAAAAGTGCTGTGTATATGCTCATAATTATTATAATCATTGCTAATACCAATAATATTGCTACTGCTATTATGTTTCTCTTGCAGGGGAACACAGTGTGTCCTTTAGGTTAACAACTAGCTTCACATTGTCAGAAAGTCGAGCTAAGCAGCTGTGTGATGACCATTGCCCTCCCCCTTCCCAGAAAGTGCCATTCAAGAGGAAAGCAAGGACACATGAGAGCAATCATTGTGAGGGTAACTTACAAGACTCTCTGCCTAAGTCACTAACAAATAATTGTAAAAGTAATTAAGGAAGATTATATTAAGGAAGAATCAAGAATGGGGCCAGAGTGATAGCACAGTGGGTAGGGTACTTGCTTTGCACATGATTTACCTGGTTTAATCCCTATCATGTCATATAGTCCCCAAAGCCTACAAGGAGTGATTTCTGAGCACAAAGCCAGGAGTAAGTCCTGATCACTGTGGGTGTGGCTCACAAATCAAATAAAAACATGATCAGAAATATAGAAAAACTCTGTTGCTTTTTGTATTCTCATAAGAGGCTCATTCACACGCACTCTTACCCATACCCTGCCACTGTTGGTCTTTTGTCTTTGGTCCTTGGCATTTGCTTACAAATGGTGGCCAAGGTGCTGAAGAAAACCCCACTGTGTCAGTAATGGTAACTGGTCTATAACCCTTCCAGGGCTCTATTATCAGTTGTCATTACTGAGAACAGAACACATGTTTTTCCTTTGTTTCGTTCTATGTTAGTTTGAATTTCAATTATGATAAAGCCTTGGGGACAGCAATCATGTATCTTTCTAAAGGGAACAAAGACTTTAAGTTTCAGGGTTGGTTTTGGCAAAGCAGATTAAAAATAAACAAAATCAACAAGTTTTAAGAGGCATGTGCATTTCCAGGCCCACGGCCCATGTTCATGTTTCTCTAGCACATTTAAGAGTGGGAGGTCTGGATTGTTTCAACCTCACTAGCACTGCATATTCTCACTTCTTTACTGCTAAAAGTGAATGTACTGAACCACCAAGCCTGAGTAGAATTTCTGTTTTGTGTCAGACCTTGAAAATAAAGGCTGTTATTACCTCATTGTAGGGAGCACAGTACCCTGTGCACAATCCAGTTCTCACCCTCATTTTGAAACCTGGAAACCCAACTTCGTTTTACTTTTGGAGAAACATTTCCCAACACTAAAATATCAGATGCCTCTGCTCTTGGCTGGAATCAAATCAGCACTTGGGAGTGTTGTATGATCTAGAGTGAGTCAAAGCTCTTGAATAAGTAAAACTTGAAAGACAAAATTTTGGATAATTTTAAGTGTCTGACTCCATGCCATTTCATAAGCCCGGTATTTGGGATTGTTAAAGGTTTCACTGCTCTTTCACTCTAGAAGCATAATTTTGCTGGATAAGGAATCCTAGGTTGGTGATTTTTTCATTCTAAAGCACAAAAAGTTTCCCTCCACATTCTGATTCTTCTACCTGTACCCTACTTTCTCTCCTCTCTTCTCTTTGTGTGGTTGCTGCAATGATCA
This sequence comes from Crocidura indochinensis, assembly GCA_004027635.1. Taxonomy (NCBI): domain Eukaryota; kingdom Metazoa; phylum Chordata; class Mammalia; order Eulipotyphla; family Soricidae; genus Crocidura; species Crocidura indochinensis. Next base: position 16,997 of record PVKC010014391.1, on the reverse strand, counting down.
GGGATTACATATATTTGATTGCTATTTTCACATACTTGGATTGGCTACTACTCATTAGGGGTTACATTTCTTGGAGGTCATACTCATTGGTGCACATATATTCTGGGCACAGTGCTCCCTAGAGAGTATAGGAGTTTGTGGTGCTCATACTCATTCTGGGTATGGTGCTCATCAATGCTACTCTGGTGCTCACTTATTCTGGGATTGATGCTCACCAGGGGACACTTTGGTACCCATCCAATTTGAGCCTCAAGCCTCTGACTTTGGTGTTCCTACATGCTTAGTTGTGAAGCTTTATCTGTGGTGCTCATGCACCAGCTATACACTGGGAAGAGGATTACACACTGTAGCAGCACCAGGCTTTAACACATGTAACTGGCTTTTGGGATCCAAATCATGACTTCCCACTTGTCTTTGTCCACTGAACAATCCTGCTCAACATTCTACTAACTCCTGAGGAATTTCTGAGTCCTTTGTTTACTGATGCTGTCCTATCATGTGCATAGATATTGATTTATTTTAGTGTTCTTTGAACTTCATGGATGTATCTGTAGTTTTCTGTTTATTATTAATTTTGTGGAATTATCATTCACTTTCACTTAAAATAGTTTTTATTTTCAAGAGGTGATTCAAAGCCTGGAACACATGTTTGGTTTACATGAGGACTTGAATTCAGTCCCCAGCACCACATGCCCCCCACCAAACATTACCATATGCGACCCCATGGCCCTCACACTGCCTCATGTAACCCTGTTAGCCTCCTGGTAGGCTGGACCTAAACATTGAATTAACAGCCTTCTGTTGGCAGATTCAATACTGCTGGAAAAGGCTCTTGGGTCTACAAGCACTCCTCGAGACATTTCTATAATATATTTCTGTTTTATATATATATATCTGTTATATATATATATATACATTTATGTGTGACTAGTCAGTCTGCCTTTGAACAAATGACAGAGTTGTGCAGAAAGGATAATCATGGAAGCTTGCATCCATGTAAAGTGATAAAAAAAAAAATTTTCCCTTTCCATTTTTGACTCAAGACAGCTCTGCCAACTGAAGCTTCTATCACCCCAGGGTGCTCAGAGACTACAGTGCTGCAGCAACTCTACAGTTCTGACAATTCCTTTGCAAAAATCTACCTTCATTCATTCTAGTGTTGTCTGCTGGCACTTCCACAAATGCAGAGACTTTCGCTGACTGTCCTTTTTGCCACTAAATCTTCCACAGATTGTGTGTTGAGGGCAAATTTGATCCCCTGTTCTTTTGGTTCCCGCTGACGCTTTCCCTCTTTCTGCATCCGCTTCCCACATGCTCTGGCATTTCGGCCATGTCTGGCTTCAGATCCTTTAGAATATTAATCAAGTTGTTTTCTATTCCAAATCCTTTAACTCCAGTACCTCTGCCACACCTGAGTCTGGTTCTAATGCCTACTTTGTTTCTTCAAACTGTGTTGGGGTTGGAGCAATAGCACAGTGGGGAGGGTTTTTGCCTTGCATGTGACTGACATAGGTTCAATCCCCAGCATTCCATATGGTTCCCTGAGCCTGCCAAGAGTGAATTCTGAGTGTAGAACCAGGAGTGAATCCTGAGCACCAAACAACAAAAATTAATCATACAAGCTACACCAGGTAAAAGGAAGTGATATAAATATTTATTTATTTATTTTGGGGATTAAAGGCCATATCTAGTAGTACTTGAGGTCTATTCTAGGATCTTTTCTCATGCTCATTCATCGTGGAGCCCAGGGAATTCTGTGGTGCCAGAGAGGGAACTCAGGCCTACCATCTACAAAAGCATGTACTCTAAAACATTGAGCACACTCCCTGGCCTTATAATGGTATATATTCAGTGGAAGGCACTATGTTTATCTTCCTAGAGGTTAAACAGCATTTACTTTTAGCTATCACTTAGGTATCATATCAGAGATATTCTCACTTTGGATTCTTGCATTTTTGTTTTCCTGGTGACTTCCTAAATAATGTTGAAGGTTCAAGATGATGTTGGTGACATGCCTTCTTAGGTAGAGCCTTCTTGGGTACAATGGGAGGGGGGAGCTGAATAAGCTTTTTACTATCCTTTGATTTTAAGGGGTTTGTGCCCTTGAACTATGTATTTTATAGCTACTTCTTACTTTCCCTTGGGATGACTCAGGAAGGCTTGAGGGTTCTACAACCCAGCATTTCACTGTCAGGCTATCTAATTATAGTGAGCTCATTTGTTTGGAGAGTGGGCTTCAAGAAAAAAACAAAATTTCTGGATCCACTTCCTCTCCCTTGTGGGAAGCATAAGGATATTTTTCTCTCATTGTCACTTTGAGAAGCTTACACTAGGAATTCAAGAGACAAAGTACACAAACGTGAAAACATCTTTAACTCCCACTGAAGCTTTTGAGCCCCACATATGTTTTACAACTGCAAATTGTTTGGACCCACACATGTCTATACCTCACCTTGCACCATGTTTCAATCCTCTAAAATCTTCTAGGTCCACACATGTCTACACCTCATCTTCCACTATGTTTCAGAGCTATAAGATTTAGACTTATATGTCCTCGTACCTCAGATTCCACCATACTTCAGTACTATAAGAACTTCTAGTTCAGGAAAGGCACCCTCAAAGATGTTTGCTATTAAACTTCTTTGACCTTATTTTGAGTTTCTTTATGTGTCTATCTATCTTTAAGAGCAAAACTGCACAAAAGTGAGTCAGAGGAGTACATATAAAATCGATTCTGCCTCCTATTCATAAGCAAAATAATTCTTAATTCTGCCTCCTATTCATAAGAAAATTCCTTCTACATCCTTCTGTTGATGGAAGAGTCTCCTAGCTGAGGGACTGGTGTTCTGCATGAATGAATTTGTCATTTAACTGAGCTATCATCCTTTAAATTGAACTTAAAACATTACAATTCTTTCTGATAGAGTCTTTCTTCTAAAATATATTATTGTTCTGTCTTATTGAACAGAGCAGGGTGAATATAATTTATCATATTTGGAGGCTCAGGTCATGATTGTAAACATCTGAGAGTTCCTCTTTTGACATGCAGAGCACTGCTCAAGGGCACTGCAGGTGACTATGCTCCTGGGGATTGGTCACACTCACTGCCCTGCTCTCTCCTGCCTGCCTCCCAACCCTCTATCACTTCACTGCAGCTTCACTTCCCTCATCCGTCTCAAGGAAAATGAAATATATTTAATATCTTTCATTTGTATAGAATCTGTCCATTTATCTCCTAAAATGATCTCACATCTCACTTCCCGGTGCACACACAGCAGTTGGAAAAACACAACTCTCTGGGATGGGGAAATTGAAAAGCAGCAGGGGAATGGAAACTTATGTTTGTTTAATTACCAAGCAGACTGTAAGCACAAAAGTGAGTGATAGACTTTTGCCTGTGGGCTAAAAATAAATAAATGTCAGCTAGGCTATATAGAATAATGTGGAGAACAAGAAACCCACACAAATGGTGAGAGTAGGATGTGGATCATGGGAGAGATCTTTTTGTTAAGAGGTCTGTGTGCCAAACTCTGAAAATGTGAAGATATTGTGGAGGAGAGAAGTGCAAAACTCCGGAGGCAAGAAAGGGGCAAAGGAGGTAGAAAAATTAAGAAACAGATGCGACTCTCCCAGAATGAGAAAGATGGAGGTATATTGATGAGAATCTACATATATTGGTAGGCCAGATCATTGAATTAGTTTCCAGTTGATACTTGTGAAACTCAGAGGCGTGACACAACAGCATCATTTCCCACTTTTGGATTTGTAGGTTGGCTACAAGAGTGCGAATTAGGGTCGGTTTCTTCTATCTCTTTTGCTAGTGGATCCATGTTATCAATCCAGAATCCACTCCTAAATTCTTTTGCTAGAACAAAAGGATGCAATGGAGCTGGAGAGATAGTGCAGTGAATAGGATGCTTGTCTTGCATGTGGGCTCAATCCCTGGTAGCCTATATGGTTCCTTGAGCATTGTCAGGTGTAGTTCCTCTGTTCAGAGATAGAAGAAACTCCTGATCATCTCTGGATGTTAACTCAAAACAGCAACATAAAAAGAGGATAGAGGCCGGAGAGATAGCACAGAGGTAGGGCATTTGTCTTGCACACAGCCGACCCAGTACTGCTAATGGTTCGAATCCTGGCATCCCATATGGCCTCCTGAACCTGCTGGGAGCAATTTCTGAGCCCAGAGTCAGGAGTAATTTCTGAGTGTTGCTGGGTATGACCCCCCTCCCATAAATAGAAGGATAGCAGACGTGCCTTGATCACTCTCCACCCTTTATGAGTTTTAAACCAGCCAAAATATGTCTCAGGACAGAGCCCCAAGAAACAGACAGAAATGTAAACCCTGACCCTACAAGATTACAGGGTGGAACAAAGACAAGGAGGAACCCAGTCTGCCAATACAGTTTAAGTGGGATAGAATTGCAGAACATTGAACATCTATACCTTTGATGCCCCATGTGAAGGGAAATCACTAAAGAATATTGAACTTTTTCTGTGACTTGTCCTGACTCATATTTCCAAGAGCAAGTGTGAAAACATGTGATACTTGATAGATGGATCAAATTGGAGTCAAGAAGACATTTGATGTGATACTGGTCTATTGCAGATGACAGATGCTGGGGCTGTGACCATGGAGGAAAAATGGAAGGAGAAATCCCAGGGAAATTTCTAGCTGTGAGCTTTCACAGCTAGAGCCTTTATATGTAGGGGACATTGGTGAGAACTTCTAACTTATGATTGGAGTACCAGGAGTAAAAAACAGGAATACAGGACTAAGAAAAGATTTGGCATGATCCAGGTTTTTATCCCCCAAACACAAAATCCTGCATTCTCAAAGATTGTGTTTATCACAGCACTCTACAACAGTCATGATCTAGAAACAACTCAAGGTCCCAACTACAGATGAAATTTTGTCTTTCAACAACTTAGATAGAATCAGCAGGGCTAGAACTAAGTGAACAACATTGGAGAAAAAAACAAATACCAAATGATCTGATGTGATAAGAAACAAGGCAAGAGAACACACAAAGCTGAACAAAGCAAAATTTTTGCCTCTGATAATAGAACTGAGGTACAAAAAAGGGCAAGTGTTGTAAGGATGTGAAGGGGACAAGATGGAGGAATATTGACACTTGAGTAGTGTAGTGTGGTAACATGTTCTAAAATGTGTGAAATTGTACTCCTAAAATGAGTATAGTCTCAAAAATCAGTATTATGCTAAGTTAAAAAAACAATCATATTGACAGATTAGAAAGATAGTATAGTACATAGGGCACTTGGCTTGCATGTGGCAGGCCCGGGTGCAAAGTCTTGATGCCTAATAGGGACTCCCAAGTGCTACCTAGAGTTCTCCCTGAACATGGAGCAAGGAGTAAGCCCTGAGATCTGAGGAGTGGTTAACTAATCTTCCCAGTGTACATTAAAAAACAGTTGAGAGTTGGGGTGGAAAATTCTGTAGTTCTGTTTTGATCATATATGGCTTGAAATACCTATTTTGTTTCCAAATAAAGATACCATGTAGAAAATTGTATGTATACACCTCAAGTTCAGAATAGTTCTTAGGTCCAGAAAATAAAAAATAGAGGTTTGGTCTAATAAAAGTTATAATAGACTTGAATTTTTTTGTTTTATGTGTTGAAAAATACGCTTTTACTTAGAACAAGAACCTATAACCCTTGTGTATAAGTGATCCTAGACATTTTTGTTTTCATCTGTCTTCTTTCCCCAAACATAACATGACTACAGCCTTTGGCTCCTGTCTTGCTCTTCTCTATCTTCCATCCTTATGTGAAATTTTTGAAGAATTTGAGGGTATCTGGAGAAGTATTCATTTTAAAATCAATTTGAATCTGTATGCTATCGACTATAGATATCAAGTTTTTACTAACCAAACCTCCAAACTACACAAAGGCTATGTATGCTTTGCCTGCAGCCGGTCCTACATTCCAATCTACTCATCCTCACCCTACCTTTAGCTCCACCTCCTAGCACAGTTTTCCTCTTGCTACTCCAGCTCATTTAGTGTTGTTTCCTTACCCCTGAGAGGTTCCCTGGTCATGACCCAAAGCTGTTAGCTTTTTCCAAAAAAATATCAATTATTTTCTGAGTTTTGACAGGTATTTCCATGTAGGAGCTTCCCCAATTAATCTCTGATTGTGATCCTTCCTATCATCTGTATTTTCTTTTATTTTCTTTATTTTCTTTTTTAAATTAATATCTTTATTTAAACAACTTGATTACAAATATGATTGTAGTTGGGTTTTAGTCATGTAAAGAACTCCCCCCTTCAACAGTGCAACATTCCCATCACCAATATCGCAAATCTCCCTCTTCCCTACCCCACCCCCACCTGTACTCTAGACAGGCTTTCTACTTCCCTCATTCATTCACATTGTTTTTTTGTTTTGGTTTTTGGTTTTTGGGTCACACCCGGCAGCACTCAGCACTCCGGGCTCTATGCTCAGAATTGCTTCTGGTAGGCTCGGGGGACCATATGGGATGCCAGGATTTGAACCATCATCCTTCTGCACGCAAGGCAAACGTCTTACCTCCATGCTATCTCTCAGGCCCCTCATTCACATTGATATGGTAGTTCTCAATATAGTTATTTCTCTAACTGCATTCATCACTCTTTGTGGTGAGCTTCATGTCATGAGCCGGACCTTCCTACCCTCCTCTCGTCTGTCTCTGAGAATTATTGCAAAAATGTCTATTTTTCTTAAAACCCATTGATGAATGAGCCTATTCTGTGTCTCTCCCTCTGACTTATTTCACTCAGCATAATAGATTCCATGTACATCCATGTATTGAAAAATTTCATAACTTCATCTCTCCTGACGGCTGCATAATATTCCATTGTGTATATGTACTGCAGTTTCTTTAGCCATTTATCTGTTGAAGGGCATCTTGGTTGTTTCCAGATTCTGGCTATCGTAAATAGCTCTGCAATGAATATTGGTGTGAGGAAGGAATTTTTGTATTATATTTTTATGTTCCTAGGGTATATCCCTAGGAATGGTTTAACTGGATCGTATGGGAGCTCAATTTCCAGTTTTTGGAGGAATCTCCATATCGCTTTCTATAAAGGTTGGACTAAATGGCATTCCCACCAGCAGTGAATAAGAGTTTCTTTCTCTCCACATTCCCACCAGCACTGCTTGTTCTTGTTCTTTGTAATATCAACTGTATTTTCAACTGCATGCTGGGTCCATCTGAAGTCATGTCTTTAATTTCAACATAGCCACAGCTATTATCCCTTGGGATCTAGAGAGACAAAGGCCATTCATCTTACTCAAGTTCAAGTGAGTATGACATTACAGACATTTGCTCACTGCTTCTCCTTCAAGACCCATTCATCGTTTTAATTTGATATCCCCATTGGGGATATCCTTTGAGACATCTTTGCCTTCACTTGACTTTACCTGTACTTTCAGACACCTGACTCCAATATTCACTCCTATTTAAATACTTCCCAGAGTTTTTAAGTAGGTACAATGATCCTCCTTGGTACCAGAAACATCACGGTGCCTCATATTCTATTTTTAATATAATTATATTTATTTAATTATATTTTAATTATTTAATTTTATTTATTTCTTTTGTAACCATGGTTACAAAAATGTTTGCAGTTGGGTTTTAGTTATAAAAAAAGAAAACCTCCCTTCACCAGTACAACATTCCCACCACCAATGCCCCCCAAACCCTCCCCCTCCACCCCTTGCCTGTATTTGAGACAGGCATTCTAACTTTCACACTCACTACCATTGTCATGATAGTTGTCAGTATAGCTATTTCTCTAATGAACTCACCACTCTTTGTGGTAAGATTCATGCCGTGGGCAGATCCTTCCAACCCTCATCTCTATTGTATCTGGGTATTATTACAATGATGTGTTTTTTTTTTTTTTTTTGGTTTTTGGGTCACACCCGGCAGTGCTCAGGGGTTCCTCCTGGCTCCATGCTCAGAAATTGCTCCTGGCAGGCACGGGGGACCATATGGGGCACCGGGATTCGAACCGATGACCTTTTGCATGAAAGGCAATTACCTCCATGCTATCTCCCGAGCCCCACAATGATGTTTTTTTTTTTATTTTCTTAAAACCCATAAGTGAGTGAGACTATTCTGTGTCTGTTTCTCTCCCTTTGACTTATTTCACTCAGCGTAATAGTCTCCATGTCCACCCATAGGAAAATTTCATGACTTCAATTTTATGATGGCTGCATAGTATTCCATTTGTGTAAATGTACCACAATTTCTTTAGCTAATCATCTGTTGTTGGGTATCTGGGTTGTTTCCAGATAATGCCTATTATAAATAGTGCTGAAATTAGTATAGGTGTGCAGAAGGCATTGTTGTGCAGTGTTTTTGTGTTCCTAAGGTATATTGTAGGGTATATTCTAGGAATGGTATAGCTGGATCATATGGGAGCTCAATCTTCAGTTTATTGAGGAATCTCCATGTTGTTTTCCATAAAGGCTGAACTAGACAGCATTGCTACCAGCAGTAAATGAGAATTCCTTTCTCCCCACATCCTCACCAGGACTGATTGTTCTTGTTCTTTGTGATGCGTGGCCAGTCACTGTGGTATAATATGGTACCTCATTGTTGTTTTGATTTACATCTCCCTGATGATTAATTATGTGAAACATTTTTTTCATGTGTCTTTTGGCCATTTGCATTTCTTCTTTGAAAAATAGTTTGTTCATTGCCCCTCCCCATTTCTTGATGGGTTAGATGTATTTTCTTGTTAAGATCTGTCAGTACTTGTATATCTTAGATATTAGCTCCTTATCTGATGGGTATTGGGTGAATAGTTTCTCCCATTGTGTTTATATTCTCATCACTATCTCCTTTGAAGTGCAGAAGCTTTCAGCTTAATGTAGTCTAACTTGTTTATCTCTGCTTTCACTGGTTTGGGAGTGCTCTTTCCTCCTTGAAGATGTCTTCATTCTTAATGTCATGGAGTGCTTTACCTATGTGTGTGCTTTTATATACCTTATGGTTCTGGTTCTTTAATACATTTGGATTTGACCTTTGTGCATGGGGGTCCAAGTTCGCTTTTTTGCATGTGGCTGACCAGTTTTCTGAACACCACTTTTTGAAGAGGCATTCCTTGCTTTATTTTGCATTTCTTGCCCCTTTACCAAAAATTAATTGATTGTATATCTGGGGAGCATTCTCTGAATACTCAAGTCTATTCCACTGAATAGGGTCTGCCTTTATTCCAATACCATGCTGTTTTAATGACTATTGCTTTGTAGTACAATTTAAAGTTGGGGAACGTGATGCCTCCCATATTCTTTTTCCTAATGGTTGTTTTCGCTATTCGTGGCTGTTTGCTTTTCCAAATGAATTTCAGGAGTGTTTTCTCCACTTCTTTGAAGAATGTCAGGAATTCTTAGTGGAATCGTGCTACATCTGTACAATTATTTAAGGGAGTATTGCTATTTTAATGATGAACAATCCAATCCATGAACAGGGTATGTGTCTCCATTTCCTTGTGCCTTCTTTTATTTCTTTTTTTTTTTTTTTGGTTTTTGGGTCACACCCGGCAGTGCTCAGGGGTTACTCCTGGCTCCATGCTCAGAAATTGCTCCTGGCAGGCACGGGGGACCATATGGGGCACCGGGATTGGAACCGATGACCTTTTGCATGAAAGGCAAACACCTTACCTCCATGCTATCTCCCGGGCCCCCCTCTTTTATTTCTTGAAGCAGTGTTTTGTAGTTTTCTTTGTATAGGACCTTTGCCAATTTACTTCTGTTGATTCCAAGGTATTTGAGTTTTTTGTGGCACTAATGTGAATGAGATTGTTTTTTTAATGCACATTTCTTCTCTATCATTATTTGTGTATAAGAGGGTAATTAAGTTCTGTGTGTTAATTTTATAGCCTGACACTTTGCTATATGAATCTATTGTTTCTAGAAGCTTTTTGATAGTCTTTAAAGTTTTCTAAATATAGAGTGTGTCATCTGCAAACAGTGAGAGCTTGACTTCTTCTTCCTGTCCTATCTGGATCCTTTGATATTTTTTCTTGCCTAATTGCTATGGCAAGTGCTTCCAGTACTATGTTGAATAAGAGTCGTGAGAGGGGGGTGAACCTTTTCTTGTGCCAGATTTTAGAGGAAAGGCTTTTAGTTTATCTCCATTGAGTATATTTGCCATTGGCTTGTGGTGAATGGTCTTGACTAAATTGAAAAAAGTTCCTTCTATTCCTACCTTGTTGAGACTTTTTATTATGAATTGGTGTTGGATCTTATTAAATTTCTCTGCATCTATTGATATTATCATATGTTTTTTACTTTTTCTTTTGTTGATATAGTTATTATATTGATTGTTTTATGTATATTAAGCCACCCTTGCATTCCTGGAATGAAAGCTCCTTGGTCTTGATGTATGACTTTCTTGATGAGGTATTGGATCCTATTTGCTAGAATTTTGTGGAGGATCTTTGCATCTGTGTTCATCAGGGATGCCTCATATTCTGTTGACTGAAATGTTTCCATGTTTTTGCTTGACCTTCTAGTTCTACTCTGGGGAAGAATGTCTTGTTTATTAGCATCATTGACATACTTGAATCAGTTCTCAGTATTGAGTAGGATGTCAGTAAATGTTTTTTTTTTTTACTTTATTTTAATCATAGTGGTTAACATATCGTTCACAGTAATGTTCCAGATACATGTAAACATTGAATCAGGGGAATTCCCATCACCGAGTTGTCCTCCCTCCACCTCCATTTCCCCCCTGCCTTCCCTATCCTCCACCCTCTCCCCAGGGGCTTCTAGATTTGAGTGATCCCCTCTGTATCCATTTTATTACTTAGTGATCTTATAGCTGTTTGGTCTTGGTGCCTCTATTATTTTTTTCTCTAATTGGGAAGTGGGACTAGATAGTTGGAGTTATGTAGTTGTGTGGTTTTGTTTGGGGAAGAGTAAGGTAATAGGATGGGGTGGAGAAATTAACTACGCCAATAATGGGCAGGGTCCTTCTAGTGGCTCTCATCCTCGATTTGAGAGACAAAAGGAAAAAAAGAAGGTGAATCACCAGAACATTTCACATAGACATATCAAATAAGATATCCAGTGAGCACTGCAGCAATATAGATATGCACCACATAGTTGCCATGGTCTTGAGATAAAAAACATGATAGGGCGCAAAAAGGAAGAAGAGAAAAGAAGACAGAAAAAGAAAATATATGAATAAAAAAGTGAACAACTACTTAAATATCTACACCCAAGATAAGGAGGTCGACTAAAACTAGATAAGAGAATTATAAAGTAGTAATAAGCGAAATAAAAAAAAGGATTATTTTGTGCTTCTTGTCTCTTTTTGGGGGGGGGGTTTGGGTCCCACCAGGCAGTGCTCAGGGGGTTCACTCCTGGCTCCATGCTCAGAAATCGCTCCCGGCATGCCAGGGGACCAAATGGAATGCCGGCATTCAAAGCGATAAACTTCTGCATGAAAGGCATACGCCTTACCTCCGTATTATCTCTCCGTCCCTCCCCTTTCCTTTTTCCTTCTGCATAGGCACAGTAAAAATTGGGGTCATATGAGAAGGGAATCGGGTTTCTCCCTCCTTAGAATATATTGTCATGGATTATCTATAGACTCCTTTCAAGTTCAGTTATTCTCTCCTTGGTTTTTTCATGTTGTATGGAAGATTTCTGGTCTGATCTGAGTGTTAAAATCAGACCTTTATTTCTAGAGATCTCAGACTCTGCACAGTTCAAGGAGTAGAGCTTATGATGGAGTTTTTCTTCTTGATTTCAAGAGTTCTGTTTCCTCAGTGTCCTTTTAATCTGTCTTCTGCGGTTGGTGGTCTTGGGCCTTGTGTTGAACCTCGGGTGGAGCCTGGGATATCGTCTTTTGTTATGTTTCCTGGAGACCCATTCAGTTGCAATTGTCTCAGTTAGGTCTCTGGAATTAGAGATCATGGTTGTTGCACAGGTCGTAGGACAAACCCTAGTCTAGGGTTTTCTTGCTGGTCCCAGGTTACATACTGCCCAGCCATGGTTCTATCCGCCAGTCTTCTGTAGATCGCATTCTTGGGTTTTGCACAGCCCAAAGTGTGACCAGTCTTATCGTTATTTGGTGAGGTAAGATACCCTAATCGTATGTCCATTTGTTCCAACTTTCCTCGTTGCCAGGATATCATATTGGAGCTGGCACATGTTGGTGTTTGAGCAGTATTCAGGATGTCCCGGGTGGGATTTGGTTCCTGTATTTCTATGTCTGGGATTCAGGGTTCAAGGCTGAACAGTCGGTGTCTGATCTCCTGGGGTCCAAGATAGGTCCACATGATATATTTTCAAGGTGGGAGATTCCCCTGTATTGTAAATAAGTATGAGTTCTTATCCCTAGTAGATAAGAGCTTGGTTATATATGTGTGATTTCCCCCCCTTTTTTAGTGTGCCTTTGCAGGGAGGAATGGTGCTTCATTATATTGCTGGTGTATTTGGGGGAGGAAAAAGAGGATCAGGGAAACAAGTCACCCACCCAAAAAAGATAAGAATATAGATAAAAATATATTTGCTCACATGTGGATAAAGAAAAATTATTTAAAAAACTGAAGTAAAAAATAAATTAAGAACTGGAATAAGAAAAAAAGAGGTAGTATTATACCGAACCTATACTTATGATGGAAATATAGGTTTCCCCCATTGACTTTTGAGATTCTCTTGTGGGGTATGAGTTCCCAGACGTCTTTTCATCGGATACCCTGCCCTTTTTGAGATTGGTAAAAGATTTGTGGCAGGGGGAGTCCTGGGTAGAGTTCTTGCATTGGAGACAATTTAGGGCTAAGTTCAGTATCCAGCAATAGTCAGTAAATGGTTTTAAACTGAAAAAGTGATTATTTGGATTAATTAACCCAACCAGAGCTAATCAGAGTCCAACTTACAATCTTTTGCAGATAAACATAGAGTCTCTAGTTTAACCTCTGGAATCCTGATATTTGTGACTCATATGGTTGGTTTTTCTCCTTCATAATTTCTCTCCATATTATTTGAATTAACTCAGGATCATAGGCAAGAAGTAGTGGATAGTTTACATGAATTCTGATCACCACTCCAGAACAGAAAGTAACATAATCAGCCTTGTATAAATGAGAATTATATCCTATGGCATTTCTAGACAACAGAAGGTTTTATTTTACTAGCATGCTGAGTGGACTTGGTGTCAGACAGTCAAATGCCTGGCAACCCATCTCACTAAAAGGGGTAACGTAAGTGTGAGTAGAACATTCTTATGTGATAATGATTTCCAGCAGTTACTGAAGTTCCACTCCAATGCAAACAAGAAAGCTTTATTTCCAGGAGAGGAACTATTGATTCTGTGGCCAGTGTACATAAAGAAAGTTGCAGGTGTGTGAAATTCAGGTTTTGAATCCCCCTGGAGCTCAGACCAGAACAATGTACTGTTTCCAGAAGTCAATTGAAATCTCATTTGGTCATGATCAATTTGATGCTGCTTCCCTGTGAAAATGTTGTGGGACTGAATGTCATATAACTAGGCCTCCCATGACATGTCTAGAATTGTTACCAATACAATTCTTGAAAATGTGGAATTTGAAATCCCTGCAAGCATTCCTTATTTGGTCTACCTTCTCATCAGCACCCTTAGCTCTGTGAAATGTATTACTTAAAATATAAAACATAGACTCTGGGAAATTGAAATGCATTATGAATAAGAAGTGGGTTTGAAGCCTTTATTGCAACATTATTTTCTATATCTATTGTGTATGTGTGCGCATGTGTATGAGAGAGAGAGAGAGAGATCTCAAGGGAAGAATCATCTTGTATGGGATCCTTGAAAGGTTTAGGGACCATTATTGGTGATACTTAGTCAACTGGACCTCACCAACTGAACTTCACTAGTGCCTGGTAATTAAGACTGCTTGGTCAGGGCCATGCCTGATGGGATGGTGATCTAAGAACCATACAGTTACCAGGGATCAAACTGAGGGCCTCATGCATGTCTGGCATGAGCTCTAGCCCTTTGTACAGTTTCCCTGGCCTTATATCTAGTTCCTGAGATAGAATAGGTGATTATTCTTCATTAACTTGTCATCATCACAGAATTTCTTGTTCATAAAATATTTATTTTCAGGGAACCTATGGATCATCTCATCTTTTATTCCTATGAGGAAATGATATTCTATAAATAAGTAGAAGTCCATGGAGTGGCTACTTAAGTTGGTCTTGATTTTTGTTTTTGCTTTTATATCTGTTTTTTAGAATTATTAAAATATATTACTTTTTTGCTAGAATTCTGGTAGTTATGGAACATGCTTTGGGATGACACTAATTTATTCCTGTATGAGAATATCTTTAGTAGTCCTACTGAATTATTCCAGAGTTGAGAGGGTGCTATTTCCTTCATAGTTCAGAGTCAAACAGTTATTTTTATATTATTGTTCTTCCCTGGAGAATGCTGATCTCTATCATTCTCCCCTTCCTTATTTTTGCCTGTACATTATTGATTCTTCATCATTCTAAGTTTCAGGCTTGCACCTCTGATGTATCAAAGAGTCTTACAGGGCTGCATCACTAACTGCCATGTCCCTCCAACACCACTTGCAGGCATGTGCTAGGTGTATTTTGACAGAACACAAGCAGTCCAAGGCTTGTTTCAGTGAGCAAATAGATGATGGCAAATGGATTACATTAATGCATATTAAGGCTTAAGAGGCCCTTTGTATTAACCCTTAGCCATACCTGTATATTACCTCTATCATGTTGGGATTCCTTTAATACAGAGTTTCAAAATACCGTTAAGAGAAAGAGAGTTTGGGGGCCAGGGAACTTTAAAAGACCTGATATGACTCTCTATATTGAGTCTCTGAGACTTTCACAGTGAATCTCAATGAGTTGTGTGCCCTATAAATTGTACCTGAACCTTCACTTGAATGAGGCTTTGGTACTTTCTGATGATTTCTTGTGTTCCAGATCCTGGGCTTGTTGTTAAATATTGCTACTACTAGGAGAGGTTCTACACATATACCTAGGTTATTAGCACTCAAATACTAAAGGAAGATTGAAGTTATCACTTTCTCCTATAACCTTATGCATACTATTTTTTTTCAAAATTTTCTTTTATTGAATTCTTCTCTTTTTTTCAATTTTTATTTTGATCATATTGGCTTACATATCTTTCCCAATAGTATTTTAGGTACATATTAACATTGAATCAGGGGAATACCCATCACCAAGCATACTATTTTTTTTTAAGTTTTGGGGGGATGCCGAAAAAAAAGAAAAAAAATTGGGGGGGGGATTTTGGGTCACACTCAGCAGTGCTCAGGGGTTACTCCTGGCTCTATACTCAGAAATCACTCCTGTCAGTCTCGGGGACCACATGGGATGGCAGGATTTGAACCGCCGTCCTTCTGCATGCAAGGCAAACGCCTTACCTTCATGCTATCTCTCCTGGCCCATCTATGCATACTATTAAACACGCATATGATCATATTTTGGTTGGTTTTATCCAAAGATTTCTGTTTCCCATTGGTGAGAAAAAAAAACAATCTTTCATTTGCTGTTATTGTTGTCTTTATTAGCTGCTTCCAGAGAAGAAGACTGAATTGAGAGAAATCTAAAATTTCTCTTTCTAAGAGACTATAAATGAACTTGATAATTTGACTCCTTTGCAGTTCAGTTTAATCCCTAGGACACTCTATTTATGATTATTTGCCCCCCACGAAGAAAGCACCCTATTTTCTCTATTTCTATTGCTCTTATTGTCTGTACCAGGCATTTGGCATTTGGCAGTTAATTATATACTGCCTCGTGGCATGATAATTTAACTTAGTATGTATTTATATTATTTATGTAAGTGGGCTCTGATCCTTGAGGGAGAGAATTGAGTATCGTGTGCCTTTGTTTCCTCTCTAACACCTACCAGAATGCAATCTGCACAGTCAACTGTCATATAGTATTTGCTGAATAATCTGCCACACAGTATTTCTTAATGCCTGCATATAATGGTCCCAGAGAGAGTGTTGCATAAAAAGAGACCATATTCTTGCCAATATTAAAATATCCAATGTAATACTGCACGAGTGATATTTTAAAGGTCTGCAGTTGGAAGGGGTGTGTGTGTGTGTGTGTGTGTGTGTGTGTGTGTGTGTGTGTGTGTGTGTGATGGCCTGTTAGTGTTTGCGTACCCATATTTTTGCAGTGTGTCTATGAACACCTGGGGTGAGGGTACAAGGGAGCCTCTTTAATTATTTTTTTCCATCTCCGATGTGGGTAACTTGAATAAATTCCTCTGATGATGGATGCAGAAGAGAAGCTAAGTAATGGATGTCTTGCTATGGATGGCGAGGCAGTAATGCCTCCACTGGTAAATCATTAAATTTCCGATTTCAGCCTGTCTCTCTATCACCTATCATCAACCACAAATCTGCTTGAACAGCCGAGAATTCCCTTATCTCTCCGGGATGCTAGACCATATTCATAGGCTCTCTGTAGATGGGAGATAGAGCTGCATCATTACCCGGAGGTGACAAGGATATAATTTACAGGCCCAATCAGTTCTAGTTACCATGTAATTACAGAGTTATTACATGGCCATTTGTTCCTGATGGACACCAGTGATCGCTTATCCTGTTCTACTGGGGTTTGTTTCTTGTTCTTAGCCAATGCAGGCTGTTTTGTCTCTTCTGCCTGGAGTGTTAAATGGTGTGCTAGGGAGGAAGGACAGAAACAATTTGGGAGAAGATGCTGATTATGCAGAGATGCTATTTGTTCTTCTCAATTGGCCTGGTGATAATAACAACATCCTGTGCCTCCCTCTGATAGACTCCCAGTCTGCATTTGCTGCCTTAGAGAGGAAGAAGACAGTGTTGTACTTGGCAGTATGTAGAAAATTGGGGGCCTGACCCACCTTTGCCTGCAAAGAGAAGGCAATATCTACATCACCCCCCACAATGGCATTGCTTCTTGTCCTTTGAAGCTTTTATTAAAGCATGATCTATGTGAAGCAAAATTCTCTTC
>PVKC010014390.1:0-13339 GCA_004027635.1 Crocidura indochinensis | reverse complement strand
CGACTCCGAACCAGGGCACCAATAGCGGTCCACAGTTTGGGCTCGGCAGCATGTGGTGTACCAAGATGCACCGCCCGGCCCCGCCCCGCCCGGCACGGAGCCCCGCCCCCTCGGAACCGTGTCTAAACCACGCCCTCTTAACCCGCCCCCTGCTTCCCAGTGCCAATCAGCTCCTCGCAGAGCCTCGCCTAAGCCACGCCCTCCCGTGAGCCCCAGATCAACCAGCCCCTCTCGAAGCCCCGCCCCGGCACCTAGATCCCGCCCCCGACCCGACCCGCTCCAATCGAGTCTCGCCCCGGCCTCCCTAGCCTCGCCCCGCCCCGCCCCGCCCCGCCACGCCCGGCGTCACGGCCGAGGCACCTGCGCGAAGCTGCGGGCGGAAGCTCCGGGCCGGCGCCGGGACTGAGCGGGGGGTCGGAGTCAGAGGTCCCTCGCCGAGGGGCGCGGGGGCCGCTGCCCAGCATGGGCAACCCGTCGCTGTCCGAGGACTACCGCCAGTGCCTGGAGCGCGAGCTGCGGCACGGCCGCGCGGGCGTGTGCGGGGACCCGTCGCTGCGCGCCGTGCTCTGGCAGATCCTGGTGGAGGACTTCGACCTGCACGGGGCGCTGCAGGACGACGCGCTGGCGCTGCTGAGCGACGGCCTGTGGGGCCGAGCCGACCTGGCGCCCGCGCTGCGCGGCCTGGCGCGCGCCTTCGAGCTGCTGGAGCTGGCGGCCGTGCACCTGTACCTGCTGCCCTGGAGGAAGGAGTTCACCACCATCAAGGTAGCCGGGCAGCCTGCGTTTGCGGGCCTCGGCGGCTGGGGGCTCGGGTGGGGCCCGGGGTGCCTCCCTGTCCCCCTCCCTTCCCACTTCCATCATCCCTCCCAGAGACCGGGGCCGCGCATCCCCGAGGGAGGACGCAAGTTGAGCCACTCCTGGAGCCCCGCACCCGCCGCGATCCAGCCTGGCTGGGAGCGGGCGAGTGGGAAGTGGGAAGGCGCTGCCGTCACTGCACGGGGGCGGAGGCCTCTCTCCGTTGCCTTGGCAGCGGCTGGGGGAGGCGAGCTCCGGGCCAGCGGGGACACCTGCTCGTCTGACTTGGGGGTTTCCGTGATGGGTGGGGGGGTCGGAGAGCAGGGCCATCCTCAGGCATCCAGCCACAGCTCTGCCCGCTCCTGCCCGTGTGGTTCTGCGAATGGCACATCAGGCCGTCACACTTGCTTCTGAAATGGGTACAGGACAGTTTGGAAGAATTATCCTCCCTGTTGTTACTCAGCCCAACGTGTCGATGCGAGACTGGGCAGGATCAGACTGCGTCTCCCACACCTTGAGTGCCTGGAAGGCCTTGATGGTGATGGAGGGTCCTCTTGGCCCCTCATTGTGGTGCCCGGGCCTGCCTTCAGCCCATTAGTTCAGCCCCAGGAGGGCATCTAAGTGTGTCCCTCTTTGCTTCAGGGCTCATGGTGCCAGGGGCTGCCACCTGCCACGCCTCTGCTCCTTCCAGTCCTGTCTCCCAGAGAGTCTGTTCTTCTGGGACTGGGACTTAGCTTAGTGCCACAGAAGGCCAGGGTTCAAGACCTGGCACCAAAAAAAAAAGTCATTACTGAGTTGAGTTTACCAATACTGAGAATGACTTAAAACTTATAGGGGAGGAAGGGGGCCGGGCGGTGGCACTGGAGGTAAGGTGCCTGCCTTGCCTGCGCTAGCCTAGGACGGACCGCGGTTCGATCCCCCGGTTTCCCACATGGTCCCCCAAGCCAGGAGCGACTTCTGAGCACATAGCCAGGAGTAACCCCAGAGCGTCACTGGGTGTGGCCCAAAAACCAAAAAAAAAAAAAAAAAATCAAAACTTATAGGGGAAAAAAGCAGAAGGAAAAAGGCAGTGGGCAGCAGTCAGCGGGCAGCGGGTGGCACAGGGTTGGGCCACACTGACCAAGCCCCTCCCTCACAGACCTTCTCCGGGGGCTACGTGCACGTGCTGAAGGGTGCTCTCTCCGAGGATCTGCTCCTCCAGAGCTTCCGGAAGATGGGCTACGAGCGCCGGGCTGGACACCGCCTCATGGTGGCTTCCCTGCCCCCTGCCAGCCAGTTGTTGCAGGTGGCCCTGGGTTGCTTCGCGCTGCGGCTGGAATGCGACATCCTAGGAGAGGTTCTGGCCCAGCTGGGCACCAGCATGCTGCCGGCTGAAGAGCTGCTGCAAGCACGACGGGCCAGTGCTGATGTGGCCTCCTGCGTGGCCTGGCTACAGCAGCGGTTGGTGCAGGATGAGGAGCCACCACCTCTGCCGCCCCGGGCCTCCCTGTCCATGTACCAGGCCCAGCTCGACTTGTACCAGGAGCTGCCGGAGGATGAAGGCTCAGAGGTGGCCAGTCTGTATGGAGGGTCCTCTCCAGGCCCGGACTCCCCATCCTCGGAGCTGATCTACCAGCCACACCTCTGGGCTCAGAGTGCCAAGCTGTGGGGAGCCGACAGTGGGGCCTGGGACTCTGGGGCCCAGGGGGGTACCCTGCCTAACACTGGCAGCCCACCATATAGGGCCCTGGAGGAGCTAGGGCCTGTGCCCGCAGCTTTCTCCTTCCTGTCTCTGCACACGGGGCTGCGGAATGAGCCTGGAGACCTGGCCTCTCCCAAGGCCCCGGGGAGTCCCAGGCGGGCCAGCCCTCCACAGAGCCCTGGGGTGGCCCACGAGCCTGCTGCTTACCAGGCACACAAGTGCCTGACGCCGGGCACCCTGCCCACTGTGTGCTGTGATACATGCCGCCAGCTACACACTGCCCACTGCACTTCCCTGTCCGCGTGCCGGCCAAGCCATGCACTGCGAGTGCTGCTGGGAGACACGCAGAGGCGCCTATGGCTGCGGAGAGCACAGGTGGATGCGCTGCTCCGAGACAACCCCGGGCAGCTCTAGGCCTAGCCTTTCTGGGGAAGTAAGGGGGTCTCTGGTGCTTTTCTGGGCACAGCCCACCCACAACCTGGCACTGGCCTGCTTGTCCCCAGGGGCCTTGGCAGAGGTTGGATCCCTCGGGCCCTCACTCAGCTAGTGCACACCCCAGACCCACAGATCCCACAGCCCCCAGCAGGGCCCCTTCCAGGCTCTGCAACCACTGACCCATACCCTGGGCACTGTCCCCATGGTCTCAGGAAGCGGAACTCTAAGAAGGCCCATCTCTGGTGGGCCTGCTCCTGTCTGGTCACCATGCCAGTCGTGCGAGAGGGCGCCGCTATCTGAGCTCTGCCTGCACCACCTCACCCAGCACACCCTTGTCCCCTCCACTGCTGCTCTGGAAGTGGTTCTGGGAGGTGGCACAGGAGTGGCCCTGAGCCCAACAAGAGTCATCATTGACTGCTGAGCGGGCTGGACCCCTCAGCCCAAGGATGCTTGAGGGGCGGGCAGTCTGAGACCATTAAAGACGCTGAGTCTGAGGTTGTCTGAAAATAATTTATCTTGGGGTCCTAGGAGCAGCAGCCTTTCCCTAGGGGCCCGGCCCTCACCCCGACCCAGGCATGGCACTCCATGCCCCAGGCAGCCTCTGCAGACCAAGAGAGGCCACAGGGCCGCACCCCTCCAGGCCTGAGGCCTCATGCTGAGCTAGTCTCTCTCCCAGAACCAGGTCTGCCCCTGGGGCCACTGTAGGGTACTGGATGTCAGTGACGATTATGGATTATGTCTCTTCTGTGCCCCACACATCAGGGTCTGCAGCGCTTGCTCTGGGCTTCGGCACCTGAGGGTGCAGCTGGGGCAGCACGCTTGTTCCGGTGGTGTGGGAAGGTGGGCATGAGCTCTGGCTCACAGGCTGGGGATGGAGGTGGGTCACTCAGATCTGTGTCAGTCCTAGCCCATCTCCGCATCCACTCACACTGAGCCCTGAGCTGCTTGGCCCCAGGCTCCCTTCCAAAATGGCCCTGCCCACAGACTATGCACCCTATCCCCACAGCCCAGCCTGGGCTAATACTCACGCAGGGGCTTCTCCTTGAAGTACGAACTCTCCAGACAATCCCCAGCCGTGGCCCTGAGTGGACATCTGACATGAGCAAGCCCGGGGGCTGCCTTGTACCCAGTGTGGCCATGCCCTCCCATCCTGGGGGTAACCACAGATCACTGGCACCTTTTCTTGGGGTCATACATGAAAAGAAGGTTGAGCAAGCGCAGGCCTGCCTCGGAGAGCCAGGGGAAGCGGTGTTTCAGGTTGTTGTAGGGCTGTTTACGCAGGCTGTACTGGCTGGCCAGCGGCAGCTTGGAGAATCCCTGGAGGCAGTGGGCCATGAGCCTGGGAGACCGTGAGGCCACAGAGCCCCACGGTCTTGGCCAGGCCAGGCACTCACCGGCCAAATGTTCTCACTGGGTGTCCCCAGAAGCTGTACGATCAGGTCCACCTGGTGGATTTCAGAAGTGCCTGGGAGAAGTGGCTTGTGGGCCAGCAGCTCGGCCAGGATGCAGCCCACAGCCCTGCAGAGATAGTGCCTGTGTCCATTTGAGGGGGAGAAGCCAGCACCCTCGCTCAGCCATTAAGACTAGGGTGGCTACCAGGGACTGACCACTCCAGGGCCACAGAGCCCTGGAGATGCCATGCCTCCCTCCTCGATCTTTGAAGCCCCGTCTCACCACATGTCAATGCTGGTGGTCTGCGTCACAGTCCCCAACAGTAGCTCAGGAGCACGGTACCTGTGCACAGAAACAGCCTAGCACAGATAGCTACCGTGTAGCACCCAGGACTACGGACTACAGGGTCCCCACTGGGCCTGAGGACCCAGAGTGGCAGATGGGAGGCCCACTTGGGGCCAGAGCCAGCCCTGAAGGTTCCAGGGCACGGCCCTTTCAGAGCTACCCTTTGGGGCCTCTCAGCCATCTGTCTTAGGGGCAGCTCACCCAGGAAGTGGTTAGCTCCCCATGGCACTGCCCCTCTAGTCCCCCCCCACGTCCTTCAGAAAGTAGTGACTCACCACAGGGTGACCACCTTGGGGGTCATGGGTTTCACAGGGGTGCCATAGGCCCGGGCCAGGCCAAAGTCAGCTATGCCAGTAGAAATGCGCAAGTCAGCCACCAGCCAGGGCATGGGGCACAGCAGTACCCACCCCCCAACCTGGCAACCAGCACACACCGGTCTTCACACAGCCCTTGTCAGTCATGAGCAGGTTGGAGACCTTCAAGTCCCTGGAGAAGAAGAGCAGAGGGTCAAGGAGTTGGGGGTTTCTGGCCCTGAACAGTCTGTTCTGTGTGTAGGAACGTGTGATGTAAATAGAGGCCTTTGAATTAGTCCTCATTTGTATTTTAATTGGTCTCATTTGTATCCCTTGGTCTTGTTTCCCCATTGCCTTTCATCTGGCTTTTTCCCCTCCCCTTGAGAGGTGAGACCTGATTTTTTATCTCAATAAATACTAGTCAGGAGACCTAAACTGGGAGTTGCCATCTAGGCTTGTGGTCCACATAGTGGAGCAACTGGCTTGTGGGTGATCAGCTTACAGTGTGAGTTTTCTTGCCTACTAAAATGTCCATATCTGTGTGGATTATTTATTGTGGGAAATTACTACCGGACCAGCTACTCCTTTCCTCCCCAGATAGGGGGTATGGGATTCCCCTTTCCCCATTTAGGACTGTGGAATGTTCAACCAGATATACAACAGGTAGGAGCCCTGTGGCCAGGCTTGGGCCCAGCCCGCTCCAGCCTTCAAGGAGCACCACTGCTGCAGTCACTGTCACTTGTGAAGGCCCCTGTGCCACCTGTGGAACATGATCCACCTGTGGATGATGAAGTTCCGGTGCAGGTATTGGAGACCTCGGAGGAGCTGCAATGCAATGCACTTCACCTGCAAGAAGATCTGGGTATTAGAGACCGGGGAATTCAGGGACTCAGGGAGAGACTCAGGGCCGCCTTCACACACCCACAGAACAGCAAGGGCCCCAGCCAGCACCCACTTGCGCCTCAGAGAAAGGTGTCGGCATGTTCTCCAGCAGGCTGGCCAGGTCCTGCTCACAGTAACCCATCACCAGGAAGATGCTGCAAGGGACAAGACGATGACAAGCGTCTGTCCCCAGCAAATCTGCGGGTTAAAGCCAGAAACAGAAGACAGGAGCGAGGCCAACACTTGGGAAACAGAGGCTGTGCAGCTCCGGAGGGGCTCACCTCTCCAAGTGGTTCCCCACAACCACCTCTTTCAGCTCCACAATGTTAGGGTGACGCAGGCGGAGGAGCAGCGTGATTTCACGAAGGCTACTGATGGGGACCCCTGCAACCACACAGAGCAGGGTCCATCCACAGGGCTTGGATCTACACCCCCCTCCCCCCCACACACACACAGGAAGGCTCTGGGGAGCCCCTAGAAGCTGAGGGCTAGAAGATGGGAGTAGGGCGCTGAGTCAAACCCTTTAACCTTCATACAGAGACCGCTGCCACCACACTTTAGGCCTGTCCCCAGGAGCCCTAGACTCAACCTCTCTCAGCTCACCATCCTTCTCCTTGTCCATCCGCACTTTCTTGAGGGCGACAATCTCATCTGTCTGGGTGTCCCGGGCCCGATCTAGAAGAGAAGCTCCCCGTGAGCTCGTTCCCTAACTTGGGGCGCCTGTTGTCCTCTGCTTGGTGGACACGTGGTACTGTCATGGCTTCGTTCAGGGATCTCCCATGACAGAAAGAGAGAGATATGGAGCCAAGAACCAGAGACCATGTTGCTCCTCAGCCCAGCAGATCAGTCCTTGGTGTCAGCTGGGTTGTCCTAATGGCAACAATTTGGAACCAAAGCCTTCTTTGTTCCCATCCCTTAGTCTCATGTACACACAAGCCACATCAGGGCTGCACTGAAGATTCAGGCCTCCTGCAGGGATGTCAGTCATAGGCAGCATCACAGAGGCATACGGTGCCCCCACCCACACTCAAATGGGGTGCTCAGTTTCCGGTCACTTTGGCAGGGAAGCAGGGGTACATAATTCCATCCTTCTATCCCAACACAGCTCGTCTGGGGACAGTCCCTCGGGCCCAAGCGTCCCATCACAGCCACTTACACACGATGCCATAGGTGCCTTCGCCAATGCGGTTCAACTTCTCAAACTCCTTCACACTCCGACATCGTCCCAGCTGAAAGGGTGGCAGAGTGAGCAGTGGAACAAGAGCATGCGGAGTCCTACATCTACATCTTGCTCATGAAGCAGAAAAAGACTTTGCCTTTCAGGTACCAGGTACACAGATGATTCAGGTGGACCATGCCACCCAGGAACCTCTCTCCTGTCACTCATGGCACCCCAAGGGGGGAAACAAGGTAAGAAGGGTCCCAGCGATGCTGATCTGAAGCTTTGCAAAGCACGAAACACAGACCAGCTCTGCCCCAGGCATTGGAACAAGTGCATCTGAGGGAAGTAGATTTGGAGGGGGCAGTGTTGGTCAGACTAGGTCTCCCAGTCAAGATATAAGCTAACAGTCACCAGTGGAGTACAGGTAACTATTGAAAATAAATCGATATGCCATTTCCTCCAATGTTCTAGCTCCCAAAGGGCCCCAGGCCATGCCTTGTGGGCCAGGAAGGGCTCATGGACTTTTAGCCAAATGTCGCTGAAGGTTGCTGTGATGTGGCAGACTGTCCCCAAGAGTCACAAACTGCAGGGGATGCACATCCTAGTCTCTCCGGGCTCAGCTTGGTCTCGCCACAAGATGAAACCGAGCACCAGGTGGAGGACCTACTCCTTTTAGGGTTGGGCCGAGAGGCAATCTGAGGACCTGGTGCTTCATGGGAACGGTGATGGGTCTGGAATGTTCGCAGATAAAATGGCTCCATAAAATGGCCCACACGAAATCGTGGTACTTCTAGGTAGGGATGCTGAGGGCACACACAGTAATGCCAGTTCCAGGGTCCCTTCCTAGCTCCCTAGCTTCCTTATCAAATCCAATGACCCCCAAATTCCCTGAGCAAAACTTGGGTGCTGCAAGCCCTTCCCTCCCCTCTCACTGGGTTCCTGACTCCTTTACTCGCGTGCCTGCGCCCAGTCCATCTGTTCTTGCCTAGGAAAAGCCCCAGAACCCAAGAGCTGTGACTGGTCCCAGAAACTGGGGTTCCCCGGCACCCAGGGGAATCCCGGTTTCTGGGGCCAGTCACAGCTCCTGCCGGGAACGGCACGCCCTCTGCATAGGTCCGCGGGGTCCCTTTCTGCATCGCGCATCTACGGCCCCAGGTGGGCGGCGCGGCGGGAGCAGGCTGCACAGGCCGGCGGGCCTTTCCCTCGGCAACAACCGCCTCCCTCCCAGAGCCGGGTCTGGACACTCGGGGTCGGAGGGCCGTGAGAGTGCAAAGCGGTGGCGCACCAGCCCGGAAAACACGCTCCTTCCAGGCCCGCGGAGGGTCCGTCCCCTCCCGAGGGTGCATCTGCCCTTCGCCTCCTGGGTCCGCCCATCCACCGGAGAGGGGCACTCCCAGCCCACTACGTCTTCCCAACAACCCCCTCCGTCCTCCCTCCACCTCTCCAAGTCCTCCTATTCCCCACCCAGGTCGTCCGGCCCGTCGCACCCTGTGCTCGGGGGGCACCGTAAAGTGACCCCCCTTCCGGACGCACTTCAAGCGGATCTGCTCGGGCTCCGGCTCTTCCATGCCGCAGGAGCAGCTCCGCGCAGGCGCGCAGCCCACTTCCGGTTCCTCTGCCTGGCAACAGTTGTCAAGGACGTCGCCAAGCCGGCCGCTTCGCGCAGGTGCGCAGCTCACTTCCGGTCCCCTGCCTGGCAACGGTTGCTAAGGACGCCGCCGGAAGTCCTGTAGCTGGCCGGTTCTCTAGCTCATGCCAGACTCGTGGGGGATCTGGGGGTCTGGTTTATAGGTCGGTGTCTCCGGGCGGGACCTGGGGCATCGCGCCCGCGACTTTCGAGCTCTGTCTCTGCGTGGCCGCCCGGCCTGGCGCTGTGATTTTCCCGGGCTCCTGCGACACCAGATCCCTATGGGCCGGCCGGGGCCGCTAGACTGGACTAGTGGGCCACGAGGACTGCAGCGTCCCTTGCATGAGGACGGGATATCTCACTAGGCAGAGGCCCTGGCCCGCGTCAACAATCAGGAAGGGGGAAAAAAACATTCGGGAAGGGGACTGGTTATTAAAAAAAGCTCATCCCTCTGGTGAGTCTTGGGGCGGTTTGAATTCAAGTTTTGCATGCAGTGAATGCTGGGGTCTCGCCTGGCCCGCACAGACCCTGCAGCGTCAACAGCTGGCGACCTGGGTATGACCCAAAATATCCCCCCACCTTTTTGGGGGTTACACACCCGGCGGTGCTTGGTTACTTTTGGCTCAGCACTCAGAAATTTCTCCTGGCAGGCTCAGGAGACCATATGGGATACCGGGGATCAAACCTGGGTTGGTCACATGCAAGGCAAACGCCCATTCGCTGTCCTATCACTCCCCTTTGTCCAGAATTCTTTTATTATTATTTATTTTTAATTTAAACGTCATGGTTACAAAGTTGTTTAGGTATTTTCCACATATAAAGTTGTTCATGATTGAGTTACAATCATAAATGTACAACCTTTACCAGTGTACATTTCCATCCACAATGTCAAGTTTCCCTCTCCCCCTCCCTGATGCCCTCTTCTCTCCCACCCTCCCTCCCCAACTTGCTTCTGGAGCAGGCATTTTACTTTCTTTTTTTTTTTTTTTGGGGGGGTCACACCCGGCAGTGCTCAGGGGTTACTCCTGGCTCCATGGTCAGAAATTGCTCCTGGCAGGCACGGGGGACCATATGGGGCACCGGGATTTGAACCGATGACCTTTTGCATGAAAGGCAAACGCTTTACCTCCATGCTATCTCCTGTGCCCCGCATTTTACTTTCTTCCTTTTAGACACTGTGGTTTGTATTACTGTTAATGAAGGGGTGCTCTGCATGTTCATTTCATAGTAGACCTTTCTCTAATTGTACTCTCCACTCTTTGTTAACCCCAAATTCTAAACTGTCCAATTTCTGTTAGTTTCATTAATTCTGTACCTCTTGAGTTCCTTTGATGAAATTAGCTAGGATGATTTTCCTTTAATTTTTGTTTTTTGGGCCATACTCGGTGACACTCAGGGGTTACTCCTGGCTATACACACAGAAACCGATCCTGGCTTGGGGAGACCATACACCAGGGGATTG
Organism: Crocidura indochinensis; assembly: GCA_004027635.1. Lineage (NCBI taxonomy): Eukaryota > Metazoa > Chordata > Mammalia > Eulipotyphla > Soricidae > Crocidura > Crocidura indochinensis. Next base: position 3,265 of record PVKC010014390.1, on the reverse strand, counting down.
AACCGCAGTCTGTCCTAGGCTAGCGCTTGCAAGGCAAACGCCTCACCTCTAGAGCCACCATTCTGGCCGCTAGCTAGGGTGATTTTCAGATGGAGATACTAAGGGTTGGGTAGAAGCCTGTGTCAGATCAAGTACAAGAATGTGACATTATACTAATTTCATAGGGGTCCAACCCACAGGGCTTCATGTTTCTGCATAATATCATTCAGGGGACAGTAAGCAGAAGATTCAAGTAGGCCTCAGCAAACGGTCAATATGATTTTTTTAAACCAAAAGTAAATTACAGGGGCTGGAATGGTGGCATAAGTGGTAAGGCATCTGCCTTGTCCGTATTAGCCTAGGACAGATCGCGGTTCCATTCCCTAGTATCCCATATGGTTCCCCCAAGCCAGGAGTGATTTCTGAGCGCATAGCCAGGAGTAACCCCTGAGTGTCACCACGTGTGGCCCAAAAAACAAACAAACAAAAAAAAGTAAATTACAGGGGCCAGAGCAATAGCGCAGCAGTCGGGTATTTGCCTTGCATGCAGCTGACCTAGGATGGACCCGGGTTTGATCCCCAGAGTCCCATATGGTCCCCCAAGCCAGGAGAAATTTCTGAGCACACAGCCCGGAGTAACTCCTGAGCATCACAGGGTGTGGTCCCAAAACAAAAAAATTACAAGACGGGGTGACAGTACAGTGGATAGATGATTGCCAAGAACGGGGCTAATCCAGCTTGCATCCTGATACCCCTTTATGGACCCCTTATACTTATTTCTGAGTATAGAGCCAGCAGTAAGCCCTGAGCACTACTGGATATGACCCAAATATATATATTTATCTTTAAAAAATGGAAGTAGGGGCCAGAGAGATAGCACAGCGGTAGGGCGTTTGACTTGCAAACTGGCCAACCCAGGATGGACCTGGGTTTGATTCCCAGCATCACATATGGTCCCAAGCCTGCCAGGAGCAATTTCTGAGTGCAGAGCCAGGAATAACCCCTGAGCGCCGCTGGGTGTGACCCCAAAACCAAAAGCAAATAAGTGAAAGTAGTTGATCTCAAGTCAGTTTGTTCTGTTTAATGCTTAAATGGTGCCTCCCTGGAGCTGAAGAAACCAACCCAGATGCCACAGTCAAACTGGACTGGTGGGTTTGATGCAGGTGCCAGTGAGTGGGAAGCCCCTGAGGGACTAGCCCAGGGCTCACTTTCTTCCCCAGACAGCTCCAAGCCCATATTGTAAGGATCAGAGCCACCTAGTCACTCCTTCCCGTCCCTTCACATGCCAGTCAGCTCAGATGACAGCTGTCAGGGACCACTCACTTTCCAGCTGTGGCACTCAGTTTCCAAGTTTTTCAGGAAGTCAACTGCCTGTCATCCCTCTCCAGTCATAGTTGGCTACTACCACAGTGGATGGCATCCTTTGCCTCTGATCCAGGTTCATTCTGCTGTCTGCCAACTCTGCATGCTGGCTGATGCACACCATCCCTCAGGGCACCTGTCCTGGGCACTGCCTTATTTCAATGAAGGAGAACCAAAGGCAGCTATGGTGCTGGGGCTCCTGTGTCGGAAGTAGGGGCCCCATTCTGCATACTCATGGATGGGCTTTTGCTCTTCACTGGGGATAGCGCTCAGGCTGATGATGCTGTCCCGGGAAGCACGGGTGAGAGTGATGCGAGGATTGTTCAGCTGCAAGGGATGCTGCTCTGGAAGGAAGCGACACAGGCTGGTCAGTTAAGTCAGTGGCAGCCACGGCTTTTCAGGAAAGCAGAGATAATCTCACTTATGAGTGTGAGGCCTGTCCGGGTTCCCTGGCTAAACTTTAGAACCAGTGAGGAAGAGAGTAGTTGGTGCTTTAGTGAGGGGCATGGAAAGGCCTCTCCCAGAGGTGGGACCCTGATCCTTGCCAGCACCCTCCTTGCAGAACACAGTGGAGCACCATGACCTATCTTAACACCAAGTCCTAACAATGGGAGCCGGAAAGAGTAAAGCAGGCAAGGTGCTTGCCTTGCATATAGCTGACTCAGGTTAGATCCCTAGTAACCAATATGATCCTCAGTCTTGCCAAGTCTAATCCCTGAGCACCACTAATTGTAGCATCTAAAGACAAACCTGAAAAGTTCGACTATTCCCAGACATAATAGGGAATTTTTTCGTTTCAAGACTTGGAGATGGCTCCAAGTGCTGGAAAACAAGCCTTGTGTGCTGGAGGTCCAGGGTTGCACCCCAACCCCATTTCACCTCCAGCCCTGCATGGCCACAGTCCTGGGTTTTCTCCACTCCACCAAGGGGCCTCAGAACCTCAGAATGTCAAGAGCAGCAGCTGCTGCTTCCTCCAACAGCCCTTTCTGGCAGGCCTCCTCTGTGATCACTGCAGCCCTGGGCACTGAGCCACACCTTCCTCCAGTCTCTTCCCACTGAGAACACTGTGCACTCACTGGCTCCTTTAGGGACACAGCTGAATCACACAAGAGACAGAGAAGATTTGAAGTGTAACCTGTTGACGGGCTTGCAAGGTGGGCACTTGAAGCCCTCTTTGGGCCACTAACCACGGTGCTGGACATACATGTATGTTTAGGCCTAAGACCCAGGGCCGCCTCACCAAAGTGTTCTAGGGGCTAACCAAGAATGGGGCTCATCCAGGCCCCAACTTCTATTCAGCAGCTTTCTCGTGCTGTGAAGTGTAACTAGCCCAGCCCTCATGAGAGCACACACACGTGTGTGTGTGTGTGTGTGTGTGTGTGTGTGTATGTGTGTGTGTGTGTGTTTCAGGAGTTACTCCTGGCTGTGTGTGTGTGTGTGTGTGTGTGTGTGTGTGTGTGTGTGTGTGTGTGTGTGTTTCAGGAGTTACTCCTGGCTCTGCGCTCAGAAATCGCTCATGGCAGGGTTGGGGGACCATATGGGATGCCGGGAAGGAATCGAAGCGGGGTCCGTCCTGTGTTCCTCTGTTGGCCGCGTCCAAGGCAAACGCCCTGGCGCTGTGCTATCGCTCCGACCCTTCTATGATCTCGAATACTCAGAGTCGGCCACTTCTACCATGCACAAAGGTCTCCTGCTAGGGATAACTTCTCGATCACTTTTCCGAAGACGAAAACGGCGCGGGTGGCGCTCCCGCCTGCACCCCATCCTCATATGGGCCCACGCCTGACACTCCGACGCCCTGGCTCAGCAGACCTACGCTTCCACCTGGGGCAGCGGCCGCGTTTCCTTTCGTCTCCCGCTTCCGTCTGAAGTTGATCAGCCCTTTATGCTGTCCGGGCTTGAGTTTGCTTTTACCAAGACCCAT
>PVKC010014389.1:0-22191 GCA_004027635.1 Crocidura indochinensis | reverse complement strand
TGTCATTCACTGCTGCCTCCCTCCACTGCCCCCACCCCCAGAGGACAGAACAGGAGACAGACAAGTGCCTGGCCTGACTCCCAGGTAAAGGAAGGTGGAGATGAAAAGATGGGGAAGAACACATTTAAGCACTCCCAATGAACATCTACATCTTCTCATGCACTATCTATTGATGCCAGAAGGAGGATTAGATCTAGGTGTTCTGTGAACAAAACTACTTGCAAGTGCACAGGTCCAGTTCAATAACCTCCTAAGAGCACCTGTCCTTATGATATCACTTATTAACCTCCTCCTCATGTATAAAGAGTTGGTCTGGAGATATGTAGCAGGGATCACAAGCACACATTTCTAGCATGCACAAGGCCCTGAGTCCAATATCCAAGTATCACATGGATTTCCAAGCACAGCATCATGGGACCTGAGCATTGTACCATTAGGTTCAACCTCTGGAAAACTGCCCTAGAGGGTCCCCCAAATTAAAATAAAGAATAAAGAATTTGTCTTTAGTTCTAACCTTTCTTTATAAAAAAAATAATAATAATGGAGTTAGGGGTATGGGGATAGAGAAATAGTACAGCAGGTAAGGTGACTGCTTACATGCAGCTGACCAGGGTTTGATCCTCAGCATCACATATGGTCCCCCAGTCCTGCCAGGAGTGACCCAAGTACAGAGCTAAGTACAGGGCACACACACAGCTGGGTGTGCCCTAAACAATAATTTATGATGGTGGATCAGAGATAGAGTTCAACAGTCTAATCACATATTTAGCATGTGTGAGGCCCCAAGTTCAACCCCCAGTACTACTAAGGTCGCCTGTCGCCTGAGCACCACAGGGAGCAAGTCCAAAGCACCATACCTGAGCAGCCCCTGAAAACCACCAGGTATGGATCCACCCATAGAAGAAAGGAGAAAAGACCTTCATCTCCCTGCTGCAGCTAATCCACAAACTTCTCTCCAGACCCCACTGATTTATTTTTAGACTGGGTGATTTTTGAAGGTCAGCAAAGCTCTAGAAATCTGATGAAGAGGTCCTAGAACAACATGGGTTCTGGCTAAAGAAAGACTGTAGGACATCCCTTGGATACCATTTAATTTTGTGGCCTAAGCATTTTTCCTGACCACTCCAGCTCCTTTCTCTGCTATGGAAAGGTAGAGGACTCCCCCACATCTTCCACATACTGGTTTCCCAACATCTGTCCACCCCTCTCCTGCCAATTGCTACCAAACCCCAAGCCACCTCTGGGGCCCACTACAATCTCCAAACCTTCACTGTGATCAAGTGTCTCCAGGAAATGTTTACCTGTGACCCCCTTCCACACACATTCTCAGCCTCTTGAGACTGACCTTACTGTCTTTGTTCACTGTCCAAAGGGCACAGGACACTAGAGGAGCATGGAAGTCTGGGTGTGGGGAAGGGTATACTTTCGAGTTTTAGAAGGAGCAGAGTTTCAGGATCTGAGAGAAGAGCTGAGCAGAAGCCACAAGGGCAAAAAAAAAAAATCATCACTCCCAAGACATGCAAGAATGGGGAGGGGGCTGTAAGGAAGGACCCAGAGGAGGAAGCAGTGTGATATTGGGATCAGAACTCAAACCCTGCTAGGTCCCATTTCCAAAGGGTTTAATCCTGGTGTAAAAGCCCTTCTCCCAGAGAAATGGCTTGATAGCAAGAGTGGGGATGGAGGACACATTCCTAGGGTGCACAGAGGAAATGCAAGGCATTCGGCAAATACCAGTGATATCATGGGCAGAGGACAGACAAACTGTGGGCAAACCTATTCAGAGGGGGTGACAATTGCTTTCCTTTTTTTCTTGGGGGACCCTCTAGTCTACCAGACAGGTGGGAGGAAATTCAGGCAACTTCCCCATTTAGTCACTTAACATCAGTGCTAGGCCAGGTATGAAGAACTGAACAAATTTGACTCTCAGCCTGGGGAGCTTAGGGTTGAGTAGAAATGTCTTTTGTGCAGCCCCTCCATCCAGGACTGGGCATTGAGGGGTAGTAGAGCTGAATCAGATCTGATGATCAGCTTCCTTGAACTGGGATATAGTTGGTTCTGGGTCCTACCTATGTCCTCGAGATCAAGAAACTTCACTTTCTCTAACTTCTCGTCTATCTCAAACCATCAGACCTTTTCAAGGTTTCCTCTGCAGGGCAGCTTTATAATTCTCAGCATTCAAAACACATTTAACCAAGGCCCTCTGTGGACTTAGTACCACTTATTCTTGAGGACAGATCTGCAAGTATCTGGGAACATCAGCACAGCACCAGCCAGAGTTTAGAAGGCTCTTCCCAAGGTACTGTGGTACTTGTTCCTGCTGATAATTAATTTGAAGAACTGATCAAGATATCAAAAGAAAACAGTCTTTGGTGAGATTGATGGCCATATGGGCTTATCATGATAAGTGCCAGTTTTCTGAGAAGTCGGGTGTGGGCTGGCTGCAGGAAGTGGGGGGCACCTGCATCTTGAGAACTGACTCAGTGGTTGCATGGACCATCTCTGTTGTATTCCACTGTTTCTTTATTCCAAACAACATCCTTTCGAGCACACTGGATAACCGGCCAAGAGGGCACACATATGTTTCTATAGAGAAACTAGGGCTCCATAGGGACTAAGCCCTATCCACACAGCAGCTCAGAGCCTGTAACCAAGAACCCATGAGCAGGGCAAGCCAGCCCAGAAACCTAATCCTGAACCTAAATTCTATTCAGTATGGAATAGACCATATTCTATAACAGGCACCATCCAGGGCCAGGCACAGAGCTACCTGACAAGGTCCTACACATGCATGCAAGGCATCAAGGCCCCTGAAGAAACACAGCAAGCTCAGAGATGTGCATAGGAGAAGAGGTTTTCTAACACTAAAATGTTACTGAGAATAGTGGCAATTATGCCAATAGGAAGATTCTTCTGATGGGTCAGACTGGGAGGATATAGTAGAGAATAGAACAGTATGAATAGTTCCTGCCTTTATAATTCATCAGCAGAGGTATAGTTTCAGCACACAGAGGCACTGGGTGATTGACTGAAGAGCAACTTGACCTTACTGGAGACTAAACCCAAGGTTTCTGGAGAGAAGGGCTTTTGGGATAGGTCCTTAGGGCAAGTTTCTGCTTACTGATAGAAAAATAATGGCACAGAGAACTGAGTATGATTTCATGGCACAAAGTAAAGGTAGCATGTTGTGAAGTAAGACTGAGAGGAGAAAGTAACAGGACAGGTCACCAGCAGGACCAAATCATGGGCCCCAGCTTGTTAGGTTTGGAATTTAGAGTGGGGAGACAGCTCCATGGGCTAGACTGCCTACTTTGCATAGAAACTGAAGGTTCAACCCTTGCTTCGTATTGTCCCCTGAGCACCAAAGGACTACTCCTCCTAAAAAAAATTGAGATCAGATTTGAATGGCACCAAGGATATCTGTAAACCTTCAACACCATTTGAGCTAGCATTTTAGTCAGTGCTACCAACATAATGTCCTAGAATATTTCCTGAATTTGGATCAAAACTTGTTCCTAATCTGCCAATTGCCACCCTTTCTTCCTGACAAGCCTCCCTTTATCACCAGCAAATTTGGGATGACTTCTTAGTACCTCATAAAGGCATCTGGAGACACTGACCAGGTACATAAGAGCATCCCACATGCACCAAGCTAAGCAAACAACACACTGTGAAATTCCTCAAAATAGGGGTTTCAACCTTTCTGGTTCCCAATCTGACTAGAAACTGGAAACACTGAATGCTTAGAGCACTAACATTTAAAAACTCCCCTTGGTTTTTTAACCCTCTACAGGTGGCAGGGAATATTGGGACATACCAATAATAATGACAATAAAATTTCATGTAGTTTAATTTTAGGTATTTCCAGTTCATTCCCATGGGAATCCAGAGTAAACCACACATAAACACACACTCACATTCAAAGGGAACACTGGTTTAAAAAAAAAAAAAAGCACTCTAGGACTCTTGGAAGCAAAGCCTTTGAGCTCCAGGTACCCAAAGATAAACAATGCACCCCACTAAGGAAGCAGAGGGAAGTACCCCTGTGTCAGGAGGATGGCGCATGGGTCTGGTGTATTCTATTACAGCCCGTTCTCTCCAGATCCCTATGTTTTAGGACCATGGAGCCCACTGGACCCAGAGGAAACAGTACAGCACTGTCTGAGTACAAGCTGGAGCCCACAGACTCCCTCTGCCTCAGGCCCTCACTGACAAGTGGCCTGGGTGAGTGGATTGCTGCCAGCCGAGGGCCTCGTGCAACACTGAACATCTGGCTACCCTAGAGAAGAAGCTAGGCCAGAGCAAAAATAAAAATCCATTGGACTTCCTCCCTACAGCTGGCAAGTCTGAAAAGGGTGACTCCCAGGAGAGAGCTGAGTAAAAGGAGATGTTTCCCGAATAGATTAGAACAGGAGCTCAATATGCTGCTCTCTTCAGACACTCATGCTGTTGACAGAGTTCAGCTTCTCATGGGCCAGGGAGAACTCTTCCAGCTTATCTTGAGGGTGGTTTGGTCTTGTTTTCTTCCAGCATCACACTGCATTCTAATTGTGCACTTGAATGAAAAAGAACTGAAAGGCACGAAGCCTTTTTTTCCTTTTATAGTCAGTAAAAAGAAAAAAAAATCACAGAGGCTAGAGAGATAGCACAGTGGTAGGAATTTTGCCATGCATGTGGCCAACCCCTGATGGACCTCAGTTGGATTCCAGGCATCCTATATGGTCCCTTGAGCCTTCCAGGAGCGATTTCTTATATATATATATATATCACAAGCAAATACAAAGCAAAACACCCAAATATGTGTATATCACAACCCAATATTTGACAACTTCCTGTCATTTCAGCTATGACTCTGATAATACACCTTTAGAATAAGTAGAAAATGCAAAGAGGAGTGTATGAATAGGATTTATATTTAAAACCATTTGATGAGCTCTAGATAATCTTGCCCTTTCTTTCTGAATGTTCTATACTCTGCTACACCTTCTTATCCCCCACTTCTAGAATGAGCTTCATGCAGCTCAGCACAAATCCTACTCTGCTAATCAAGACCTGAACTAGTCTCAGCTTCTCAGAAGTCACATTAGGGGAGAGCCAACCACTCAGATTTCAGTCCTTCAATCCCAATGTCTCCTTTAAGAAAAAAATATTTTTGTCTCATTAGGATAAAGAATAATTTATTTTTTATTTTGCGGAAGTAAAGAATATTTGCTATATCCTAAAATGCCCAACAACTCATAATGAGCCTCTGCCCATTCCCATAACCAAAGAGTCTGTCTATCATTAGGATGCAGTGAGCACATGGGTGAATGTGTCCCACATTTTTTACCTTACAGAGCTCATTCCCCACCAAGTACCTGCTTATCCCAAACCCTGCTTCCAATTTGTGTGAGCCCCAAGTTGAGTTGTTGCTGATCAAAAAGCATCTCCTGTGGGATCAATCGGATACCATCCCAGTATACGCCTTGTTACTCATTGGTTGGAAACATCTTTGAATGTAGCACCTTGAAATGGTATTTAGACCACCATATCTCACCTCTGAGTGTGGTCTATTCCTTCCTAATAAATAGTCAGATTTCCAGGAACATACTCTTGCATTTTTCTGACTTCCCAAGGAGCTTGCTGCTTCTTCAGCTATGTGTTGGAATTCCTAAATCCATTCTCTCTCTCTCTCTCTCTCTCTCTCTCCCTGTCTCTCTCTCTGTCTCTCTCTCTGTCTCTCTCATTTCCTAGATCAATGTTCACTTGCAGAACTGCATCTCTCTAGTGTCCTGGCTTTAGAACCTAAGGCTTAATTCCATACTCTCTCCCACCTTACAGTTCAAGGAAAGATCACCATTAGACAACCACAATTGAGAAAGTATCACAAACAAAAAGAAAACTCAGGGAATGCTTTGTCCAGACCCCAGTAGTATGAGCAAATTGGACAAAGAAGAGGGCAGAGGCAATGCTCTGGGGCCAGGCTCATTTCTCCTTCTTACGTGCTTTCCCTTCAGCCCCTCAGAGTGAGGTCTGAGTTGGTGACCTTTCTCCTTCCAGCAGACCCTGATGAGTGAGTGGGGTGATTGGGGTGAGCAGGCCAGGGTCTCTGGTGAGAGACAGTGCCCTGCCTCGCCTGTCCTTTGTCTCTACCTACCTTTCTCATTTCCCCTTCTGCTAGGCCATCTGTGGGAAAATGTCAGCATGTGCTGCGGGGAGAAAATGTATTTGCTAATTTATGTGCTGGGCAAATTCACTTATTCAGTAGAATAATAAAAATGTGACTGTTCACTACCCTTCCCTTCGAGAGTAAAGACATCTTTATTAATGATTTTTAAACCTGCAGGAATGGGGAGTGCTTGCTCTGTTTACATTTCCCTATATTAAATGGGAGACATTCTCTTGCTGGTGGCAAAACACTGAAAATATCCTTCTGGTCATGATTTATTGCTAGAGAAGATTTTATTAAATTGGGATGTGACCATGTGTCTAGCTATCAATTACATCACCGGGCAAAGAAAACAGAGGTTTACATTTGCAGTAATTCCTGCAATAATCACTTTGTGTTCCTGGGAGGTGTTGGGAGATATTTTCCAAGATGCTATATGTAAACACCCTAGGTAGGATGCTTCCAATTGCAGTGTATTTGGGTGCAACAGAGAATGACCCTGCAATCTTTCTCCTGGAGACTCTGACATCTTGTCCTCCATGTGCTGAAGCATTGCTGATTTAAGCGTGCTCCACCCTGAACCTCCTGGAATTCTGACTCTGGCCTGAATCCACCAATGAACATTCAATTAGGACAAGGGAAGTATTCAGACTTAAGAACTAGCACAGTGAGGAGTAAACCAGGAGAGACTTGCAGAGTGACATTTCTAAGTCCTAATTAGAAGCTATGAGCCACTAGGGGGCTAAACTTCAAGTGGCAAAGAGAAGGTGGTATGCCAGGATAAATATGTAAAGAGAGATTTATGAATAATCATTGGATTAGGGAAAAGGGGAAGAAAGAGAGCAGAGTAGAGGGAGGGGTGGAGGGGTCCCATATACAGTGTGTTCATCCTCAGATGCGATGCTTTCTCTTACAGGCACACAAATCTCTTGAGCTACAGCAGTGCCACTGTTAAGGGCCAAGTCTTTAAAGAGAATTTGTGAGGAAAGAGAAAACCCCAATGTGTGTGTGTGCAGTTGTTCAAAGTGAGGAGAAAACTCTACTCCATTGGCCCAAAATGCCATGAGAAGGGTCCTCAAGGGTGGGAACCTAGAAATGCCATTGCATAAACTAAAGCAACTGCGCAGCTATCTACGTGGAGCAAGAGGCAATTAATTTTTCTTTGGTCCAGACAAGTCCTTCACTGCTTCCCAGGAGGTCTACGCCAATAAGCACTGTGTCAGAAAGCCACAGTGGGAAGCATCAATCCGGTCTATTACCCTGGTGGTTCAAAATGGCAATGGGGACTTCTGTTTTCTTATCAGGAGTCTGGCAGCAAGGCCATCTTGCTTCTGGCAGTGGGGGAGTAGAATAAAGAAGAAAAATATTTGCTAAACCTTGTCTGCTTACTTCCCTCCAGAGCCATCTGAATGGAAATACAGAAATAGCTAGCACATTTAAGTGTTACCTTCACAAGCCTTGAACAGTAACATATTCCTAAGTACTCTCGAATCTCCTGTCATCTTTCTAGCTCTCAGAAACCTAAGCAGGTAGAAACCCACAGATCTAAGAACCTCAATGAGACTAAGCACAAAAAGCACGAAGGAAATGGTATAAAAGCATATCAGAATCAATTGCTCAAAACCAGAGTAAAGAGAAAATTCTCACAAAGCAACCAGTGGGAGGAAAAAGAGATGTTACATACAATGGGTAAAGGGAAAGGGGAAAAAATTAGAATTTCTCTAGGGGAACCATGAAAACAAGACAAAGCGTAATATCTTTGAAACACTGATAGAAAACTATCAACCTGGAATTCTCTATCCTGCAAAAAATAGTTTTCAAAAGTGAAGTTAAAACAAAGATTTGTACAGTCAAACAAAAGCTGAGAGAATTCCTCTCACACAACTCTGAACTACAAGAAATGATACCGGAAACACTCCAAGTAAAAGGAAAAAATTTAACAAATAAGAACAGATTTTTAACAGATCTATGCAGTGTTCAAGAAATGTAACCGCCTAAGATAGGAGCAATGCTGTCATATGCAAGAATTATTTTCCTTATAATTACCTTGTTGAAATGTTTTAATCAATTTTTGGCTGCATGGCAGAAGAGCAAAAGTTATAGCTTTATATAAACCTGCTCAAAGGTAGTAACAGTTAGGAACATTAGGAAAGATATTAATCTCCATAAAGAGATACAAATTGAAAAAGAAAAAACAGTGGAGAAAGTATTTGTGGCTCTCTGAGAAAATTAAGAAGGCAATCAAAACAAAAATAAAGTGTGTTATTTGGGGGCTAGAGTGGTAGAACAACAGGTAGGACACTTGCCTTGCACGTGGCCAACCTATATTCAATCCCCAACATCTGATATGGTCCCTAAAACCCCACCAGAAGTGATCTTTGAGGACAGAGCCAGAAATCAGTCCTTGAGTACAGTTGGGTGTGGCTCCCCCTAAAATGTCATTTTCCCAAGTTGGACCATTTGGCACTCTTATCATCAATCCCTGAGAGTTACATGTCACCAGCATTAGGAAATGCCGGTCTTTTAAATATTAGTGAGTTTAGTGGATGTGAAATGTCCTCTGGAATGGTTTTAAACTGAATTTTTCTTGAACAGTTCTAAATATCTTTTCTCTGAATATCTGTGCTCATTGACCCTCTCTAAAAGTTCTATTTATGTCGTTTGCTCATTTCCTTACCAGGTTATCTTCTCATTATGATGCTCTAGTATTTCTTTATAAATTCCAGATTAAGTTCTTTTTTCATATACACACAGAGAGACACACATTTGTTCTTCAAGATTGTAATGTTTCACATTTTCTTAGATATTTCAGAGATCCCCAATAAATTTTGTTTCTATATGTTTTGTGTGTGGTAGCTAAAATAAATATTCCTCTTCATATAAGTAACAAGAAGTTTTCTCCTACTTTCTTCTGGAAGTTCTATTGTGGTACATTCCTAAAGTCTTTATCTATCATAAGTTATAAACCACAGCATTTTACCTCCAGACCAGATATCAGGTGATTCTAGCATTATTTGCTATATTTCTCTTATCTTATGAATTTTATTTTTAAAAATCAACTGTGTAACTTACCATTCATAGATCAGTAATTCTACTCTTAGTTATTTACACTAAAGAAATTCAAACACACATCCATAGCAGTTTTGCACATTAACACTTGAAGAAACATTATTCCCAATATAGTCCCTGGAAATAGCCCAAATGTCCATCAATAGGTTAATTATAAATAAATTATAACATTTACACATGGGTATATTAGCAATTGTGAAAAACTGTGAATTACTAACACACAATAACATATTCCAATATAAAACATTATGCTAATGAAAAAGTCAAACACAAAAGACTGTTGACTATACTATTTCACTTCTGTGACAAAACATCTACCGGGACATAAAATACATTGAATTCCTTATGGTTAAAAGATTCAGACAATGGGGTGAAAGAAAACTTAGAATAATAAAAATATTCAAAACTTTCATTTTGGAAGTATTTTCACAAATCATTTTGTTGAAAATGTTTTTATTTATTTATTTATTTATTTTTGGTTTTTAGGTCACACCCGGAAGTGCTCAGGGGTTACTCCTGGCTCCATGCTCAGAAATTGCTCCTGGCAGGCATGGGGGACCATATGGGGCACCGGGATTCGAACCTATGATGTTTTAGCGTTTTGCATGAAAGTCAAACGCCTTACCTCCATGCTATCTCCTGGGCCCCGAAAACATATTTTAAATGAAAACATTTTATTGCATGAAAATTATTCCTTCGCAAAGTTGATTTTTTAAGAAAAATCCAGTTTTCCCTGATATTGTTATGAGCTTCCTATACTAGGTTTGCAGAAATCCAATCTGCATTGATAAGTATGAACAAGCACATTCTCAGATATAAAGATTCTATGTTACCTCTCTTTCCTATTGATTATTTCTAGAATGCCTTCACCAGGCTAATATTCTTAACTAAGATTCAAACTTGGGCCTAGTACAATGAATGGACTTTTCTAGTGGAGACTCATTTATTACTAACATAGTTATTGATTTGCCCTGATTGCTTATTTTCCAGGATCCCATAGAGTCATTGTTTGACAATAGACAGTGACACTAGGGATCTGTCTGAAACAGTCCACACGCACACAGCCCATATGTGCTCCATATGTACTTTCTCATCTCTGCCACCATGAAAATATCCTTTTCAGCCTGCCCTCATGATGATGATAGAGTTTCCTCCTTCTGAAAGAAGCAGCAACTCAGATAAAGTTTAGGTGACATAGAGCCAAGGGGTTGGAGGCTGGAGCAGATACCCATACTCACATTCAAGTTCTGAAGGCTGATGATAACCTATAACCTCAAGGCTAGTCAAGCAACAACAATGTCAGATTCTCATGCAGAGAACTCCAACCCTGAGAAGTGTCCTGCATTTCTCCAAGAAGCAAACTACGGAATAAAATGGTGCAGTTCTTCTTTGACATCAATTTTTACCTAGAACTAGAACATTTTGTTTTATTTGGTTTTTAGGTCACATGCCATGATGCTCACGGACTACTCCTGGATCTGTGTTTAGGGATCACCCCAGCAATGCTCAGGGTGCCATATGTGATAAGAGGGATCCAATTCAAGGTAAGTGCCCAACCCACAGTACTTATCTCTCTGAAACATGAAACTTAAGAACAAAGAAAATTCTTTTATATTTAAAATGTCATGCTAACTTATGGAAGAGAAAGTAAATTCACATAAATTGGATAAGATTTTAGAAAATAACTTCTAAAATATTTCCTACCTGCAAGAGTTGCTTCAGGTTAAATTTCTAAATCCTCAAACCCCTTTAGCATTTATATTTCCTCTTCTTTACCATCAAGGGTTCATTATAGAAGGATCCTGAATTCCAGAAGAACCACAAAGCTGAGGGGCATATGCCTAGTCTGCCACCAGCTCTTTTACATTCAGTATCTTACAGAGATATGAGGTACCCATCCAAACACCAACCCCAGTACTCATTTCATTACATCTCTGCAGTCTCAGCTCAGAGAAATGAGCATCATGCCTGCATCCGTAAAATAGAGAGGACAGGGGTCGGAGAGATGGCATGGAGGTGAGGCATTTGCCTTGCATGCAGAAGGTTGGTGGTTCAAATCCTGGCATCCAATATGGTTCCCTGAGCCTGCCAGGAGCAATTTCTGAGTGTAGAGCCAGTGGGGATCCCTGAGCACTGCCGGGTGTGACCCATAAACAAACAAACAAAAAAAATAGAGATGACAATAGGGCCAAGTTTATAAAGTGCTGCAAAGGTCCATTGCCTGACCTGTACTTGAGCGCCAGCTACCTGTCTTCCTGTTGCTTTATTATTGTTTTCTTTTTTTTTTGTTTTGTTGTGTTTTTTTTGTTTTTGGGCCACACCCGGTGATGCTCAGGGGTTACTCCTGGCTATTCGCTCAGAAGTCGCTCCTGGCAGGCACGGGGGACCATATGGGGAACTGGGGGATCGAACCGCGGTCCGTCCTAGGTTAGCGCAGGCACCTTATCTCCAGCGCCACCGCCCGGCCCTCTATTATTGTTTTCTATGTCTATAAGCCCTGGCATAACCATTCTACATATCAACTGCAATCCATTCAGTCATAGATTATTGAGTATCCATCACCATCTGTGGAGAGAAGCAATGAAAACCCTTAACTCTCAATATGCAAGGCTCCATCTTTCAGGAACACTTACTAGATACAGGAAACTCCCCGATGTCTACTAGCATCAGCAAAAAAAAAAAAAAAAAAAAAAAAAAAAGAGGGCTCTTCTGGCTAAACTTCAAATATTGACCTGAAGCAGGGATGGTCCTCACTAGGTTTTGGTTGTGAAGAGCCTAAGAACTCAATCATTCTGAACAAATCTAAAGTGATGTGAGAACTCAGTTCACCTACTCAGTTGGGTATGACAGGAATAAGGAGCAAGAGTCAGAACCCACTCAAAGAAAACCCCCCACCCACAACATGTGACAATGCACTAGTGAAACCTTGCAATTTGAGCATAAAATAAGCGGCCCCCACCATGGCATCTTTCCTAAGGATATTTCTAACCATAGCAACCTGAGTTCATTCCCTGGGTCCCAAGATTTCTCCTTCAGGAATTAAATAATCTGCCCTAGAAAAACACTGGAAATTTCTTATAACATGTAACCTGAGTTTGCTCAAGCTTCATTGACATCTGAAACTTCTCTTCCCCTACTCCACAACACACAACCCCCAGCATTCCAGAAATTTCCTCCATAAGAACTGCTAGTAGTGAAACAAGCTTACAGATCATCCCTCGAAACTACTCCTGCTGATTGCAGGGTCCTAGGAGACGACACCTGGAAAGAGGGCTACCTGTGTCAGCTCCTAAGACCTGAATAGACTTCACTGAATCATGAGTATGTCTGCCACTCCAATGGAATCATCCAACCCTAAGCAGGAGAAAATAAAAAGCTCAATCCCGGAGACCAAAGAACTGTTTTCAGACCTAGAACTGGTGCCTAATATGCTCAGAGGCTATGAAAAAATGAAACCAGGTAGTACAGGAACTGTGGCTGCAGAGGTACAAGGTAAGTGTTACTGATACTATAGTGTGTGAAGTAGGTTCAGTTTCCATCCCTGTACCTCAGTCCAGGATCAACAGGCAAGCTCTGCCTGAGGCAGAAAGACATTTAATGGGGAACAGTCACTATTTCTCTCAGTCAGCCAACAAACAGCCTCTGTTTAGGTGATAAACATCCAGTTCTAAACTCAGGGAAGCTTCTTATGTTCAATACCAGGACAAGCCATATGACAGAAGATCCAACTTGGACAGAGGCATAGCTGGCAGAATCCTGTCAGCATGTATTTACAGAAAATTGCTGGGAGCCGGGCGGTGGCGCTGAAGGTAAGGTGCCTGCTGCCTTTGCCTGCGCTAGCCTAGGACGGACCACGGTTCGATCCCCCGGTTCCCATATGGTCCCCCAAGCCAGGAGCGACTTCTGAGCGCATAGCCAGGAGTAACTCCTGAGCATCACCGGGTGTGGCCCAAAAACCAAAAAAAAAAAAAAAAAAAGAAAATTGCATGTTGATTTAATGTACCCAGATCATGATTTTTGAACATACTGAAGGTTTATTCTCACATAAGTAAAAAAAGATAATCCATTGCCACGGCTCATGCTCAGATAGTGCCCAGACAATCCTCATCTTCTGAAGAAAATGCAGGGAGTTCTGGAAACATCTTCACTACTGGCATATTAAATGAGATTTCTGCCAATTCTATAATCACCTATTTTCTTGCCTAAGATATTCCAAGCCCTGTGCTAGGCCCTGAAGATTCAGCAATGATGAGATGTGGTCTCTATTCCAAGAAGTTCATCCTAGTAGAATTACATTTGTCCAGACCTTTCTAGTACAAGTGACTTAACATAACCCCTTTTATCCACATCTCACAGTATGTTTATTCTTGCAGACTCTAGCTTTCCTGAGCTGAGAAAATTTGATGCATAACTTGTTTCCAGTTAAAATCAGGCAGAGAGGCTTAATTACTCTCATTTTGGCTTTAGAATCCTAAATAGAAAAGAACCAAACACAGATTCTTCTAGAAATGTTGTAGGGGAGCAGCTTGAAAATATTTCCAGGAAGCTACTGTGATCCCCATTGTTGCTACTCCTTGAGATGAAGACTTAAAAGTTGAGGGATAGACACCCCACAAAGCTCCAGTGTCCCTCAGCCATTATAAGCCCTGGGAGGAATTTGTTCCATGGCTTCCAAGAAGGCTTCACCTATGATTTCCATAAAATTCCAGCACAGCTGGTTCTGCCCTTCTTCCTTCTCACTGTCTTCACACATGGTGTACATACTAAAATTAGGCATCAAGCACTCAAGAAGTACCAAGCAAATCATAGTGAAAGAGACCCTAAAAGTCAACTGTGATGTGACAAAGATGGTGGCTCAGGCCCTTCAATCCAGTAAGCAAGAACTATGCCTAGATGGTTTAAAGTAGGTGAAGAGGGGGCTACAGACTAGGCACCTTGAGGTTATGTCAAAGTTCCCTCAGTTACTGGCCACATAATTGTGGACTCCATAGTGTTTGATTTTCACCCTCTGCAAAATTAAGATCGCATGGCTAGGGAGATATGAAGTGGGGCTGATACTAGGAAAACATCATGGCATCTCCTGAGATAAGTAAACACACACACCCCATCACATCTTGCCACTCCACTTGAAGGTATGCACAAATAACTGAAAGCATAAACTAAAAAGTCAAGTTGTATCCCCATGCTCCTACTAACATAATTCATAATAGCCTAAGGGCAAACACAACCCAAATGTCCATCAGTACATGAATGGTTAAAACAAGCATGCAGATGATAAACAGAAATTCTGTCTTGCCAGGATAAGCTTCAAAGGTCCAATGCTAAATTTAACAATCAATCTTAAAAGAGCTAAAACTTCAGAATTCCACCCATAGGAAGTTCCTTTAGAATTAACAGAGATAGCACAATGGTAGAGCGTTTGTGTGTAGTCACTCCAGGATGAATGGTGGTTTGACATCCCATATGGTCCCCGGAGCCTTCCAGAAGCCACTTCTGAGCATAGAGCCAGGAGTAATTCCTGAGCACAACCGGGTGTGACCCAAAGACAAAAAAAAAAAAAATTAACAAACTCACAGGGATACATAATAGAAAGGTCTTTGTCAGAGGTTGCTGGAAGAGGCGAATGGTGTCTCCAAAAGCAAAATGAAGGGAGTTTGAGGACAGATAATAATAGTTTCACATTGAGATTGTACTTAATGGTAGTGAACCAGACTGTTAGAAATGGTTAAAAGGATAACAATAAGTTTTATATGCAATATAAAACAGCAGTAATCTTAGGAGTGATTTCTGGTAGTGCTCTTTGCAACCATATACAGTCTCAGAATTCAAACCAGGGTTGCACACAGAAGGCAGATGCCTTAATCCCTCTAATCTCTCTCTGACCCCCTTCACCACAATTAAAAAAATAATAATTTTAACTATTAAAATTTCACTTTCTAGATCATTTTAAATGTCAAATAAAATTAGATCTGTGACAGACACTAACATGGAATTTATGAATTTATAGTTTGCTGGTACTACTGTACCTGGTTCTTTCCTGTCTTGGCTCCAGATCTGCCATGTCTTCCCATTGTAAATTTGACCTAGATTAGCAAACCCAAAAAGTAGTACATTATTGCAGCAAAGAGGCACAATTGCTACTCTCTTGGGGAAACTGAAGATGGTTCCAATGCTTTCCTGCCCTGGAGGAAGGCAAACAGCCATGCTACAGATTAAGATATCACATTCACCAAAAATTAAAATGGGGGTGGGGGAGAATAAAGTATCCACAGGCATCAGAGCCACTGATCATGGCTTTGGAGATGGAGGAAAGATTCAAAAAAGAATAGTACTAGAGCTAGATAGAAACATGAGAATGTGTGTGGCAGAAACAGAATGGGTTTTGAGATATCTCCAGAAGCTGTATTTGCCATGTGGGCCAAGATGGCAGAGTACTGCCAGTTTGGGTGGAATAGTGTGTTAGGAAAAGCAAGAAAGATGAAAGTCAGCTTCAATTCCAGGCAAGAAATTCACATCTTTATTTCTTGGTAGGTGGAGAGGAGGAAGGGAGGAAATGAAGATGTATGTTTGCAGTCAGGAACTTACACATCTAAGACCATCCTAAGAACAAATTTTCAAAGATGACAAAGAGGGTGGGGAACAGCATCAGAGGTCCTATGGAGAAAGACAGTAGGTCAGATAGAGGCCGAGAACACCGCCTTTTGTCTTGATAACTACACTGATTGTAAAGAGAATCTGGCTACAGTAAACAACATGAAAGTCTTCAGCTATCCATGGACACCACAATTAAAGCACCTCAACTATCTGCTGCCAAGTAGGGTGTATTTACCAGTGACAGTGGGAAGATTTCATCCCCACCCAAAGAATACTCGGCTACTCTCCCATCCAGCACAACTCCAAATCTAGGCATCTAGCTCTTTGAAAACTTGGCTCACATCCTTTACAGTATTGAACCCAAGTAAAATAGCACAAATAATGAGAAGGAAAGGACGAAAAATGGATTGGGAGATCCAACACCGAAGAAAAATTAATTCAATTGAATCCAATTTTAAGAAATTATTTCAAAATTCTAATCGCTGTAAGTGATGAAACAATTCATGACAGAAATTGCAATTACCAAAGAAATGATCTGTTCTGCAACAGCAATTTTAGTGACATTTTTAACACACAAGAAATCATGAAGCTTAATTATTTGAATTTACTGGGGCTACAGATGCCCCATGTTGAAATCTAATTAAATAGATCCACGAAACTGGCCAGCTGAAAAAAAATGGCAAAGTTGCTGAACCGTGCATTGGATTTTAAAAGCAAATTCGTGAACAGCCTTCAAATAGGCAGTGAGTAATGATCTATCTTTCTTCTTTAACTGTCAGGTGGGGAAAAATAAAGAGACATCTCTATATTGATCTTTAGTCCTTCACAAAAGAATTTACTTCAACTCCTAAAACACATCCTCCATTCCAATGATCTTCTATAGATCTCTTGGATAAATGGAAACTCTCCTCCTACTCACCTTTGGAGGTCTTACATTTAAGCTATGGCAGGTCTCAAGAAAGGGAATACAAATAATAAATGGTTAAGAAAATTATTTCTTTCCTCAATTTTTTAAGAGTGTTAGTTGTCAAATAATCATAGCCTTGAGAGATTTTATAATTCCTGAAATAATCAATAAACTGCTTGTTTAAATACTAAGTAGTCTACAAGAACAAGATTCTGATTATAACACTAATGATATTCAAAGAATATAGACACATATATAAGGTACAAAAATTAATATTGTCAATAAGCCTACCATAGATAACAACAACTAACATACAGTGCACTTCCAAAGCATCATTTTATTACAATGTGAACATGTTTAGGGTTATAATCTTATATATTATTTTTATTTTAAGTATATCAAATGTGCTTAACATAATTTTTTAAATAATTCCCATTTCTGTAGTTTTCCCTAGATTTCACATTTTTGTTAATAAACTATCTCTGTATATGAGTCTATAACTGCATTATAGATTAATTCATTTCTTAGGTGGATTCTCAAAATGGAACACCAGAAACAGTGTTTATTGACTTTTTAAGACTCCTAATAAGACCAGCCACACTGCTTGAGCTAAAAGTTTTACCACTGTACAAGTCTACCAACAATATAATGGATAGGCCAAATGAAGCGTTATTTTTTTCTTTCCAACAGCATTACTGAACTTACAATAACTGCCTGATCCATTTGCTGTGTATGTCTCTGTTTTTGGAAATTAAACTATTTATCTCTTTTTCAATTAACTTTAGGGTCCTGAAGCTTCTTTGAAAATCCGATTCTCCTGGAAAACATACCAGATCATCATAAAGAAATGTATTTCTTGAAGCATGGGGAACAGAGTACAAGGTTGACTCATATTTACTACTTTCTTGAAAGTCCTCTTCTGTTAAGGGATTGCCTACATCCTTGCTAATTTTCCTACAAGAGTTTTAGTGTTGTTCTTATTTTTTTAACAGTAAAAAACAATAATCCTAAATTGTATATAATTGTTCAAAAATTTTAATCTACTTTGCATTTTCTTAGGGAAGTTTTTTCAGTGCTATAAATGTTAATTTTATGGAATCAGTCATTTTTCTCCTTTGAAATTTTCTTCCTGTTGACTCCCTTAATAGAGTTCATCTACAATTTTCTCTAGCTTTTCATGACTGCAATTTTTGCATTTGACCTTTAATCCAACCAAAATTTATTTTGGTATGTTGGATGAGGAGAGGTACTAATCATATTTTTCCAAGTAAATTCATTTAGAATTTATTAATATATCATCCCTTCCTTTTATCATGTAGTAAACCCATTTTCATTTTAGATTCTGTTTCTAGACTATTCTGTTCCATTCAACATTATGTTTCTGCATTAATAACTGTATGGCCTTAATTAGCATAGTTTAAGTACATTTTATATCTGGAAATGCAAATCTCCTCTAATTATACTCATTTTAAATTTTTTCTTGGCAATTCCATACAGCTTATTCTTTGGAACTTATCTGACATACCCTTCCCCCCAAAAAACAGAGAAAGAAAGAAGTCCCCAGTTTGAGATGTTGATTCAAATGGGATGAAATGATACATTATTTTGGAAAGAATTGACACCTTCATCACACTACAAGAAATTTGGCTGGTAACATCTCCATCTATCCAAGTCTAATTTTATGTCAGTCAATAAATTTTGTTGTCATATAGATATGCAACAGTTCCGGTTATGTGATTCCTGTGTGTTTTACGTATGTTTTATTTGTAAGTAAAGTACACCAAGCAAGAAACACCCTAAATTTATGCCCATATTTTTATTTTGTAAGAAATATGCTTGCCTTGCCAGAGTCTGACAGAATGGCTAAATGTTTCCAGAATAAATGAAGGAGGAGGAATGAGTGATTGACAGGGGACCCAAAAGTCCTGGCTTGGAGAAAAGAACAGTACATTCTCATGCTCAATTATCAACTTGGTAGTTTCAAGGAAAAGCAAGTCTTTTAAACATTTTATATATTTACATTACATAAAATATATTATAAGATACATATGTACATAACTACTTGGTCTTTGTAAGGAACCTCAACTCTGACTAGAATAACCTTGACCTTTGCAACTGAATCAAGACTATATCATCCCTGATGATATTTTTTATATATTTTACTTAAACACCTTGATTACATACATGATTGTGTTTGGGTTTCAGTCATGTAAAGAACACCTCCCATCACCAGTGCAAGGTTCCCATCACCATTGTCCCAAATCTCCCTCCTCCCCACCCAACCCTCATTTCCCTCATATGTTCTCATTTTTAGAACAGTTCAAAATGTAGTTATTTCTCTAACTAACCTCATCACTCTTTGTGGTGAGCTTCATGAGGTGAGCTGGAACTTCCAGCTCTTATCTCTTTTGTGTCTGAAAATTATTATTGCAAGAATGTCTTTCATTTTTCTTAAAACCCATAGATGAGTGATACCATTCTGTGTTTTTCTTTCTCTCTCTGACTTATTTCACTCAGCATGATAGATTCCATATACATCCATGTGTAGGAAAATTTCATGACTTCATCTCTCCTGACAGTTACATAATATTTTTAATAAGGAAGTACAGAAACATTATAGAGAAGTTGTGATATATACATACACATATATGCAATATATTTATGTTATATATGCAATACATATACATTAAACATTATATATTTAACCAAGAAGAGGAATACAATTCTGCCAAACTTTTAGATCAAAGACTAAATTATGGTTACTAATAATAGTTACTGAAAGACAATGGATAAGGATGGGCAGGCAAGTCTGATAAAAGGAATATGTTAGTGTGGCAATTATCGTTTGCATGGGCCCACCAAAGTATGGAGGTCATGGAAAAGAAAAGCTTTGGCCTATGTACAAGGAGACCCTACCCCTGAAATTTCCTGACAGAAGACCATTTCTAGGCCCTGATGATATTTTTAAAAGTGGTTTAAAATGAAAGAGACGGAATTTTATGGTTACACGTGCCATATAGACATTTAAATTGTCTAACTGCATGATTTGTAAAATGTGGCACTGCCCAACCTTTGCTGCCCAAAAATATTCTGTAGCCATTACAAGATTTAAGAAAGCAAAGTAATGCAGCTGGTACAATAATGTAGCATGTAGGGTGCTTTCTTTTAGCGGGGGCCAATTCCTAGTACCCCATATGGTTTCTGAGCCCCACTAGGAGAAATCCTTGAGCACAGAACCAAGAGTAAGTCATGGACACTGCCAGGAATGTTCCCCAACTCAAAAAAATAGTTAAAATAATGGCAAAATACACAATAACTTGAAATTTATTGTCTAAATTTCTGTTTTATTTTGGAGCCATACTCGACAGTGCTCAATGCTTACTTCTGGCTCTGTGCTCAGGGATCACTCTTAGTGGGGCTTAGAGGAACATATGTGGTGCTCAAAATTGAACCCAGATTGGTCCTGTGCATG
The DNA here is from genome assembly GCA_004027635.1 of Crocidura indochinensis. Classification (NCBI taxonomy): domain Eukaryota; kingdom Metazoa; phylum Chordata; class Mammalia; order Eulipotyphla; family Soricidae; genus Crocidura; species Crocidura indochinensis. The sequence continues at coordinate 2,004 of PVKC010014389.1, read as the reverse complement.
TCAAGTGCCTTACCAACTGTAATATTTTCTAAGTGAACTAACTGCCTACCAGTGCTATGTATATTCACATGGTTTTGCAACAAGCTTTGGAATCTCTTCCTCTTAAAAGGCTGCAAGAATGGAAGGTAATGCTCACAAAACACCTCCCTCTTTCGATGCCTCCATCCCACATCTGTGTCTTAATACCCCATATGCAATGAAATCAAAGATCTTTGTCTTTTTATATGTGTCTTATTTCACTTGCATACTGTCCACAAGGTATATTCCTATTGTCATCTGAGTCAGGACAGCCTTCCTTTCTCTGAGGTCAATTACAAGCTCTTTGACAGGCCAGAAATGCCCAGAAGTGTGCAACAGACAAGCAGTGAGGAGGAGGCAGCACAGGCCCTTGTGGGAGAGGAGGCTGCTGGGAAAGGAGAAGAAACAGATGGATCCAGGACACATTTGAGATCAATAAATATATTTAAAACTCAAATAACAGGACTTGAGAGTGGCTTTGAGTAACTCCAAGATACTACCCTCGCTGAGAAAAGGGTACATGTCTCAGAGCAATGGGAATCAAGAGTCAAGTAGCCTCTGAAGCTAGCCCTAAGTTGCCAGGAAATAAATGCTAGGGCCAAACCCAGAGAGATAGGAGTTAAGGTACATGAAAGACAGGTTTAAATTTAAGCAGGGTTCAAGTTCCCTTATTATGTAGCATCTTCAGTAGCACTAAGAGCCCCAAGAGCATCAATCTTCAAACCCTCACTCCCAGGGTCTTTTTGGGACAATATCACCAGTAGTGGTCCAAGGCTACTGAGTGAAACTTGGGAGCCACATTCTACCCCAGAAAAAAGGAAAGTCAAGTGCCTTTGAACACAGTTAATTACATTATTCCATGTATACATTTATATGTAAAGGTGTGTACAGGAGCCGGAGAGCATGCAGGCATGCAGGTCATTTTGTGGCACTTGATAGCTGGTTTTCACTTGGGCTCTGTCCTAACTAGGGATGTGACAAATGACAAGTCACTTTTCTCTCTTGTTCTTGGCTCCCTAACTCATTAAAGTCTTGGCCAACCTAAGAAAATGAAATTGTAAACTAGCCTTGAGAAAGCTAAGAACAAATTCATTTAATGTTGCAGTCTCAGAAGGCTCCCGAATTCATGTTCTTAGCATCCTTTTGATAGGGGTCAGATTAACTGAAATCTGGCTCTGGGCAAGTAGAAACCAGGGCCTAGGGTTCAGCCTGGAGTCAAATATCACGTCTCTTCCCCAACTGGGAAAGGAGAAAGTCTATGTGAGAAACCCCTAATTGACAGACCCCAGATCACTGGAAGCAGAGTCACAAATTCAAGAGAGAAATTTATATCTGGGTTTGACTCCTCAATCCCACATAAGTTTTTTTTAAAGAGTAAACAGAGGAGGATAATGGAAACATGGCAGCCTGACATTCTCCAGGCAGCAGAGGGACTTCTTGAAAAGTTGTGAGTCAAAAAGGAAGGTCTTAAAGATACCAACACTAGGCAGCAGTTCTGTCAGCTCCCCTAAGCAGAAGGGCCATATCAACAGAGTCCATTCAGACTCTTCATCTGAGACAGAGACATACAAATGAGGGCAAAAGTGGGAAATATTAAAGAAAAACTGATGAGAAGAGTCCGAGATAACTTGGGGCTAAATAAATAATACAGTAAGTAACACAAGTTTGGTTGCTGGTACTACATATGGTACCACCAGGAATCCATCCCATCAGGAGTGGTGATTAATCTGATAAGTAACTGAACTGAGCGGAAGGATGAAGGAAGGAAGGAAGGAAGGAAGGAAGGAAGGAAGGAAGGAAGGAAGGAAGGAAGGAAGGAAGGAAGGAACGAACGAACGAACGAACGAACGAACGAACGAACGAAGGAACGAAGGAAGGAAGGAACGAAGGAAGGAAGGAAAACTAACTGAAACTTTATTTGGCAAAGTTCAAGGAAGGAAGGAAGGAAGGAAGGAAGGAAGGAAGGAAGGAAGGAAGGAAGGAAGG
>PVKC010014388.1:0-22099 GCA_004027635.1 Crocidura indochinensis | reverse complement strand
ATCTCTCTCTCTATCCCCATACACTACTGGAAAAACTCCCCTCTCTCACCTTGCAAAGTAAAGCATATCTCTTCGTGGATGCTCAGTTTAACTAACCTCTGCAACTGCTTACATTGTCTATTAGAACATTTTCTTATCTTTTTTTATGGGGGCAGGGATGAGGCATTGAGAATAAGTACAGGAGACATCAAACAGTGATTGAGGGCATATACTTGGCTTGTTATTTGGAGTCCACTCATTGCTGGGATTATGAAGTCTCAGAAATTGAGGCTGGGCTTTCATATTAATAGCAATATGAACTAACACTGTGAGCTATCTTATTAGTCCCCAAAGGCAGCATTTTCTGTACTTCTCACATTAAACTCATATGCAAAGTGAATACATTTGATATTATTCTCTCTAGTATTAGTGAGCAGTTATTGGACTCTACTGAGTTGCTCCTGTCAAGTGATGAGCATTGTTTAGAACAAAAGTATATGGGAATTGCTAACAAGAACCAATATGAACTTTAAACATGACTTTTTCCTCATTTTGAAGTAATCTGAAACAATGCAAAAACATCAGTTTTACTTTAACAAAGACATTTGCTAGAGAAATGATTTTTAATTCTGTAACTATGAAGTCATATCATTTTCATGTTATCTTTTATGCTTCTCCAATGAAATTTCTATTATACTAAATGCAAAAGCAAATAGAGTAATTCTTGAAAGTATTAAGATGTTTCAAAACAGCCCTTTTAGCTTGACCTGTTAACTAAACAGTTCCTTTTCAGAGTCCAGCTCAGTAAGCTTGCTTGCACATTGATTTAGTACTCTTAAGAGCTCTGTGACTAGTCTATTGCTCACTGCAAGACTCCTTAATTTGTACCAAATTATTGCAATTAAGGAAGGAGCTTTAATGCGTCCATCATTACACAAAAGCTGCAATTGGTTTCATAGTATTCTGCTTTGGCATTTTAAAATTAGATAGTTTTAGGGTATTTTATTTTCTTTGAAAATTAAAATGATAATTGGAGAACAACTGCAAAACTCTATTTAAGAGACTCTATTCTTTGCCTGGACTGTAGATCAGATGGTTGACATTCATGCCTTGCATTAGCAAGGAACATTGAGTTTAATCTCTAGCATTACACTTTCTTCTCACAGCATAGCATGATCTGATCACTGAACCACCTGGCAACAACACATGCAATGTGTCTCAAGGGTAACCCTTGGATTTCTGGTGTACATTTCAGGAAAATCCTTTTTCTTATGTATTCTGCTCTTGGTTTTGTAAGTTGTTATTTTGTCATATGACTTAATTGATATTTAGCATGTTTTCCGTTTCCACTATTGCTAAAACACTTTTAAAACAATGATACAATGAATACCTAAATGGAAATAGTTGCTCAAAGAAAACTATTATGTGCTTTAAAATTAAATATAAGTAAAAATATTAATTCACGAGTTTATTTGGCAAAGGAAATGCTAAAATAATAGAGATAATGTTCCTGGGGCAAGCTTCAATTATTTTACTCTCAATGCACTGATTTTGCAATTTTCTCAAATGTAAAAATCTCAACTAGAAAATTGTGATATTGGGGGACACCACTTGTACTATTCCTTTATAAAGTGGACACATTACATAATATTTAAAACAAAATTGCAGTGAAGAAAGAAAATTTCAGAAATAACTTTTTATTTATTATTTAATAATAACATAACTTTATTATGTTATTTATTAGTTCTTCATAGACTATCTCTGCTTAATAATTTTAGTAATAGGAATTTGTATTATGATAATAATCATGGTTCATAAGGGCTTTTTTAGAGTAAATGCCAGGTTACACTCTTCATGTTTTTCTTCTTTCAGGAACCTGGGAAACTATAACCATGCCCACATACACAGTAGCCATGCTTGAACTTGACCACCTCCATAAACTCACTCTTTTCATAAATAAGATGTAAACCAAGATGCAAAAGACTATGGGTACATTGGCCCATAAAGCAGAAAGTTGGTCATCTCAGGAGGATAGAGAGAGTGCTAACCAGGTTTCAGCCTGTCAAAGCCACACCTGCTGCCTCCATCACTCAGAGCCATAAATTTCCAAAGATCATGCCTCAACTCTGACCCTCTACAATTCATTTAGGTGACTCTAATATTATAACATTTTAGGTATGCTAGACTTGAGGCCAATAGCAACAGAAGTTTTTCTTTGAACACATGTGAATGCTGTCCCTACATATTGTCTTTCTTCTGGAGGCCTGACAGCAGAGTACATGCCCATAAAAAATATAGCATCAGTAACAGTGCTTTGGACAACTTCATTTGCTTAATACTGTCATCCCTATAGGAATACATTAATTTAACAAAATGAAGAGCTAAGAGCAGGAGCTTACTAACACTTCTGACATTGTATCATTGACCTCATTGGAGATATACTAATTTTCTCAAATGTGCTTACTACTGTACTTTTTCTTTTTATAATTTTCTTCTCTTCCTTTTATTTTCTATTTTTCTTTCTATTTTTTTATCAATAACTTTACTTTCACTTATCTGGGGATTGATGTATTATGATCAACTATGCCAACTATGTGATGAAATTTTAAATTAAAAAAGATAATATTAAAATGGCTACAAAATTTGAATATTTATAACAATGTTCATAAGAGTTTTATATATAAAAAGTAATATGTATTAATCATCTAGTTTTCAATATTCAAAGTCATGTAAATAAATTCATAAAATCATGCTGCAAAATTATATGAAAGTATGAAAATCTGTAAATTTGAACAATAATTTTACTGAACTAAATTGCTTAATTACAACTGTGTTTCCTAGTTCCATAATTAAAATCTTAAACACCAAGTCTAAACCCTTAAATTTTTAAATATATGCTAAAATATAATAAAGTTATATTTTATAAATTTATATAAGTGCACAATCGATATGTACACGTACAAGGATATGGAGAAGCAATCTTATTTAGTTTTTCTCCTCTACATACAACTAAACTCAATATGCAATGTACATAAATCAAACATAAAACTCTAAAAGGAAGAGAGAAGAATAACTAGCTATGAACTCAGAAACCCAAGTGATAACATTAGGATAATGTGTTCTCTGATTTTCTTTATGCTCATTTATCCTAGATCTGTATCTAGAGAAGATAATGAACTGGAAATACAACAAGTGTAAGCTAAAAACCAGTAAAAGTTATTAAACATAGTTAAAATTTTCCAAACAATAATTTTATCCTATAGTTAACCACCAGAGATACATCTGTGGACTCTTTATCAGTGCTAGTAAAAGCCCAATAGAGCCAGACTTCAATACTCAACAGACCTACCAGTACAAGCTGCTTTCATTGACTCTATGGGAACAGAGTCTGATGAAACTTGGTGGGCAGCCAAAACTTTTACTGTTAGCCAGTCATAAAAGGCCACACTATCTATTCTATCAGTTGTAACTTGATGATCATCTAAAATTCCCATCACAGACCTAGGAAAACAATAATTAAAAGTGCCAGTCACTCTTCCTTATGTAAGGCCAATAGAGAAATTACTGTAATGGGAATATCTGCTTCCATCTGCAAGTGACAAAATTGCCAAATATCACTATTTCTTATAGCCAGTGACAACAAGTTATAACAGTGGGTTTTAAATAAATCAAGGATCTCAGAACAATGGATATTTCCACATTTTACTAGAATTTAATTGGTATAGTAATTATTACAATAACTTCAAGCTGAATTTCTATATGAAGATTTCAAAATCTGAGATTTTGGAATTATTTTACAATATGTTTAAGTGGTCATTCTTTTTTTAATTAATGCCAGTTTTGAAAAATTTTAAATAAAAAAATTACAGCATTTGGTCTATGACTCTCAAAAATGTTATGGATATTTTTAAAGGAACAACGTTAAATCTATAGAGTATTTTTGGAAGGATTGCCTTCTTTTAATAGTGACTTAAAGTTTTCTTTGTATAAATCTCATCTGTCTTGTTAAGCTGCTTTCCTAGGTTCTTGATATCTTGAGGCAAATTTTTGTATGGATTTTTTAAATTTTAACTTCTCCCTCTTTCTCTTTCACTGTTTGCATACAGAAATGTCCTGAATTTCTGTGTTTATTTTATAGTCTGCAACTTTATAATACAAGCTTACTGTATCTAGGCTTAATTTTTATAGTATTCAGATTTTCTAAATATTGTATCATTATTGATTGGAACAAGTGAAGCCCACAAAAATGAAATTATCAGTCTGGCCTGGAAGGAAGGAATCATCTATAAGGAATATTTAAATAGATCCTATGCACACTATTTTCTATCCCAGATGTGTGGGTTTGAAGCAGGATCACCACACAAAATAATTCAAACCAGGCTGGGGGTGAAACCAATGAAGTCTGGTAATCTACCTCAAATTGAGAGTGGGCTAACTGCCAGAACTGTCATTTTATTGCGTACAGAGACTCTAGATGGGAGAGTAAGGACAGATAGCTCAGGTTTGCGTGAAACTGGTAAGACAATCCCTATGGATTTTTTTTTTTTAGTAAAATCAAGTTGTAAACAAATAGATACAAATGAACCAGGGATGATGATCAGTTACAAAGAACCCAAGGGTTATATATATATATATATAATTTATTTATTTATTTATTTTGGTAAAACAAGGTGTATTCTAACAGAGTATCAATAAGGAGGATGGCCTGAGTGGTGTATGAAACTTGGATGACTCAGGCCCAACCAGATCCAGACTACATAATAATCATCTCAGCATTCTTTCTCTCTTAATTGAATGACCCACATTCATCGAATATAATAAAAATTTGCTTACCTTTACTAAAAGCAATCCCAAAAATAAAACTTAAGAAATTTCCTTACTCTGGAATCCTTCATTAGTAGATCTCTCCCATGATGTTCTTTTCTTCTCCCTCTCTTAAATAATGTCTTTTATAAATTATGCTATTTAATCCTTTGCTTTCAATCTTGACTATATGAAGACAAGGACCTAAACACATACACCAACTCTCACAACATAATCTTCAAATATGGGGAGTTTGGGTCTTCTTCTGCCAATTGGGTCACAAAGTCTGTTAAATATTGTGTTAGAAACAAATATTTGAGTCTGTCAACTGTGAATAATTGAAGAAAATTTTCTAAATTTTCAATTCAATTTCTATGTAGTATTATATAACCTTCAGTTCAAATTTAACCTATCCATAAACCTTACAACTCTAGGATAACTTTTATATTACTTAATATTTTAATAATTTCTTGCATTTAAATTAAATTGCTATAGATATTTAAAAGGTATTACAGTATCAAAAACTTCCATCTTTGTAACTATTAATGTGATAACCATAATTGATATAAATAGTTTCAAGAGGATTGCAAATATTATTTATGTATCTCCACTACTAGAAGTATAAAAATTATCTGAATTATTCAAAATGCCAGAGGAGTTTTTAAATAAAATTATATTTTATTGTAAAACTAAAATTTATTAGCAAAGTATATCATGAACTCACTTATTAATGTTAAAATTTCTTGCCCATCTGTTACATTAAGTTCTATCATTTGCTCTAATTACTTATGTAATATTTATTCAGTAATGGATATATTCTCAAATGTACTTTTATTTAATGCTAAAATAAATCAGTTAAGTGAAATAAAGTGCTTCAATAACTTTCAATCACTTTCTAAAAACACAAGGCAATATGAAGCTATTGAAGCATTTCACAAGGGTTTCTTTTTCAAAGTGTTCGGTGTTTAGGGAATATAAAGAGTTATTTAGCTTTATTGTAATACTTTAGATTTATTAGTACCAATTTCAAAGAAGGAAGGTTATTATAGGTTATAAATCTGTCAACTAAAATTATATAAAATATCTTTATTTGGTATGAAGGCCATAAGGAGTCATATGTTGAATGACAGAGGAACAAAATGATCAGAATTAAGAATAATAAACAATTTGTTATTAGGTTTTCTTGGATTCAGCAGTAAAAATAATTATGATGAGTAGGAATTGGAGATATAGTATAGGGGTTAATGTGGCATTCCACTTGCATGTGGATCATCCGAGTATAATATAGAACCATATGATTCTTCTATAGCTGAAGCCATGAGTATTACCTGGGAGGCCTGCTTTGCATCACTCTGAGTTTTCTCTCATAAAAATAAAATTATAAGATTTTATTACATATGATAAAAATATAAAATAAATATATATAATATATAGATATATAATAAAATAATTATAACATATATTATATTATCATACATATTTATTTTCATATATAAGATATTTAAATATAATTATAAAATAATGTTTATGTAATATCTAATAAACAAATTATATCCATTTAATATTACTATATCTTCAAAGTAAAATACATAAATTAATAACCACTACTCTTAAGAAAAATAATCTTGCTGATTAATATAATCCAGAGATAGAAGATGAGTAGAAATGTCAAACCATGGCATACTAGGCTCATTAACAAAATATTCCATATGAAATAAACTGTCATACATTTGCTTTTGGAAATACCTAGACTAATCATTGCAATATTTGTTCTGTTAAAACATATATAGATGAACTTATAAAGATATGATAGTCAACATTAAAATTAAGTGTAAATTTTTGAGATATCCTGTCAACTATTCAGTATGGAAATCACTAGATAAAAGGCTGAATTGAATATAACATTTTAGCTTATGTTATTAAACATTCTTTCAGATAATTTTTCAGAGATACTCAGAGTGACATTTAGCTATCTATAGATAACTATCTGGAGCTCATAATTAAACTTGTATAGACAAATGGTCAGCCACATATATATTGATATTTTTATATATCTTATGCCCAGAAAAATTGATAAGATATATCTTCTTTAATATTTATATATAATTTTTAAAGTTACCATTTATATTTCAAAATAATATCTTTGATAGGCAAAGTTTAAACTGTATCAACATGCATTGAATATGTATTGATTACCTTGATTTATCATTATAAATGTTTTCAATAAATAAATATTTTAAATTAAGATATACATTTTAAAAATAAAATTAAATAATACATGAATTGTGATGAAATTAGTAGAAAAGAAAGTTTAAAATAATTCATTATATATGGAAAAAATGAATCTTTGAGTCTATATGCTAAATATGAATTTACATAATTTAGATTCAATAGTTATCAGAAAAGATAATAAGCAGTGACTCTACTATAATAGGAATAGATAACAGAAATATATAAAGGGATTGTAACATATAAATAAATTAAAAAGTTATATTAAATGGAACGAGTACTTTTAGATTTGATTTTAAATCAGAAGACATTGCAAATCAGTTTTTGAAGGTAATTGAATAAAAAACATTTTTGAAGAAGGATTTAGTAATTCATATACTTGGAGTAAGAATATTACAAAAATAAACATAAAAGATCATTTATTAATCTAAAAGAAAAAGGAGGCCATTCACATGCACACACACACACATATATACACACACAAACCCAATTTCAAATTCATAGATAATGAACAGATCGAAGACAAGCAAAATCTATGAATTAATTACCATGATTTAATTATGGAGACTTGTAAAAGTGTGGATTTGTACAAAAGACTAGGGATTCAATTTGGAGCTTCTTAATGTGAAATGTCCAGAGATGTCCACGTAGAAATATGGGTAGGAAATTGAACACTGGCAATTTATATATTTTGGAGAGGCTATTAGTGGAAAGTATTTCAAAATATCAACAGTGTTTATTTTAATATTGTTCATCTGAGCCTGAGATATTCTAAAATCTCAAAGGAAGTTGATATGATTAGAGAAGAAAAGTATTTAGGGCACAATAGAAACTACATCACTGGAGTGTTGTTCCTGAAGTAAAATGAAAAAATAAAATATTCCTAAGAGAAAAGAGTGATCAACAGAGCAAATGGTGCTGAAAAGTTTTGAGGAACAATCTTTGATTGTTAGTATTTCAAACCAAAATTGCTTCCAGGTGACAACATTGAAGATCATATTATTTTATAATGTATCTCTACGCATTTTAAATCAGAAACTACAGATTACAGATTTTTGAAGAAATAATATTTATTATTACAATATATACAATATATTTTTAAAATATTTTAAAACTTATCATATATTTATATTTTTATAAAATGCAAATTTTTTCTGCATGATCTATATCTTCTTTTTTTATTTTTATTTTGATCATAGTGGTTTACATATCTTTCACATTAGTATTTTAGGTACATATCAACATTGAATCAGGTGAATACCCATCACCAAATTTGTCCTCCCCCCTTCCCCATTCCCTTTCTGCAATCCATATCCACCAACATCACCCCCCAGGCTGCTAGCATAAGTGGTCCCCTCTTTGTCTGGCTTACTATCAGTAATCATACATCTGTTTGGGCCTGGTACCCTCCCTTGTTTCTCCCTCTATTTGAGAGGCTAAGCTAGATAAATCGAGTTATGTGGTTTGTTTAAGGGAAGAAAAATCAATAGAATGGAGTAAAGATTAAGAAAAAAATTTTAAAAATAAATAAAAATATGCTGAAAATGGGCGGAGTCCTAGTGGCTATCAGCTTCAGTTTGAGAGAGGACATGAAAAAGGTAATTGAAACACCATAACAATACAAAAACAAATGTCAAATTAAATATCCAGTGAGCCCTACAGGAATAAAGAGAAGCACCACACAATAGTCCATCTTCTTACAGAGCAAAGTATACTAGATCATTAGTTAAGAGAATGTAATAACAATTTTTATATTTCAGTCTCTATTCAATCATTCTCTTTTATTTATTTATTTTATTTTATTTATTTATTTATTTATTTTTGGTTTTGGGGGCCACCCCCAGTCAGGTGTTACTCCTCGCTCTGCACTTAGAAATTGCTACTGGCAGGCTTCAAGAACCATGTGGGATGTCATGGATCAAACGTAAGTCCATCCTAGGTCAGCCAGTGCAAAGCAAATACCCTACTGCTATCCTACGGCTCTGGTCCCTATGTAATCATTCTTTAAAAATGTTTCTTGTATAAATTTTGACCATTACCCTCATATATTTTTGTGGAGATATAATGAGTCTTTTCCATCAAAGTTTAAGTTATCTTTCTTTCATTATATTTTTTTCGAATATGTTATAGAATAATGTATATAATGATAGCAATTCTAAATATTAATTTAAAATTGGGCAAAGTGACAAAATAAAGTATATAGTCCAGAAAGTCTAGTTACATATTAATTGTTTATAAAATATGTGTATTATTTTTGACTGATATTATTTTGTCTCTGCAATTTATCTGTAAGGATAAAATCTCTATATAATTCAGGCTATGGTATATAAAATTCATTTGAATTTAATGTGGTGCATGAAAATTCATTAAGTTTTACCTCATAAATAGCTGTATTTGCTGCTTCTTTTATATCATTTCTATTTTCCTCAGTTCGTATAGGGGAAAATATGCACGTATATATTTGTGTATTCAGTATTTTCAGGAATAATTCAGAGATGAGAACATTCAATTTTTACTATGAATCAATAAAAACCAAACATTACTTGCAATTCTACACATCTGATGATGGATAAATTTTCTACAATCTAGCATCTGGCACGATGTATTTCAAACTTGTTACTTCTATACTGCCTACACAATTTTATATAACAGGTGCTTAGGCTTACATTTACTCAAATGTCTAGAAATTTTTTTCAGGTGAATTTACAGAGTAAACAAGAACATATTCCTGGAAGTTATTCCTATAGCTATTTTGTACAAAGTAATGAAATAAAACAGAATAGGTAAAATAAAAGACTCAAAGTGTTTTCAAGTCAACTTTCCCTTGATAGGGCAAAATTGAACAATACCACTACGGCTAATTTAGAACAAGTTATATACATCATGTAAAAGGAATAGGACAGGTCTACTATTTATGATAAAACATAATATACTAGATTATCTCCCAATTGAAGTATGTTGAAGTGTTCATGAAAACTAGTGTCTGGAATCTAATAATACTAAGATTCACATTATATATGATTTGATGTGAAATTATTTAGAATAATAATACAATTTATGGAGTATTTATAGAGAAAATAGAATAAAAATGGGCATATCAAATATTTCTGAGGAATAATTTGATTTTAAAGAACAAGGTATATTTTATATATTTGTGTATATATACATATATGTATATCATACATATATATACATATATATATATAGTTAAATACACAGAACTCTGGACCCTAGAGCAAAAAGGACACCACTTTGCTAACTTAAGACTAACAAAGCTAAATTTCCACTTGAAAAATCCTCATGGATCTCTCTTAACAACTCTCTCTGGGCTCTCTCAAGGTTCTCAAGGCTGTTAGAAACCAAAAACACCACCCAGAGACACTTAACCATAGAAGATATCTTGTTAGGGCTAATACAAGAACTGTGGTAAGTCCCCTAGACATTACCCAATCATTTTCAAGGATAACAGAATTAAGAAGCCATTTGAACAGAATCCTATAAAAACTTTCTTATAATCCACAGGGGTGTCATCTTCTTTGGGGAGGTGGCCCTAGCTGGTCAGCTAGGCTCATGCTGCTGAGAAGACACTGAGCACAGTATTGCTTCCCGGGCTGAGGATGTTCAAAATCTCAAATTCTGTCAGCTAAAATGAAAAAGAATCAAGTCAATAGAACACATGTGTACATCCTAGGTTACGTTGAGACAATTTACTATATGATTACACCAAAATCCAGAAGCCTAGTAATTTAAATTTAAGAGAAAAATGCTGTAACTGACTTTCTCATTTTATTGTTCTTGATTGAATTTCTCAACATTCACAAGTATAACACTGTCTACTTTCTTTAACTGTTACCATGTATGTATATGATGAAGAACATATTGTCTAGGAATATTGACTGTGTCATCATTGAGTTGGATTTAAGTGATAAATCTTTATGATGATTAAACAATTCAGTTTTGGGGCAATTGCCTTGCACGCTGCTGACCCAGGTCGAACCTCGATTCATTCTCCAGCATCCTGTATGGTCCCCAAGTCAGGAGCAAGTTTGAGCGCATAGCCAGGAGTAATCCCTGAGCATCACTGTGTGTGGCCCAAAAAACAACCAAATAAACAAACAAACAAACAATTAGTTTGAAAATTAATTGACTTTTCAATTTGGTTCTAATAAATGATGAGGGATTAAAAGTCATCTTTTCATTTTGTACATTTTCAGGAACTTTGTAATTTAGTTGTAGATAACTTTCATTGAAATAAAATATTATTCCTTCAAAAGAAACAGTGACTAGGATACAAAGGATATCGATCGAATGTGAGAGCCTATTCAGCCACTAGTATGGGGTTAATATCTAAGATATATAAAGTACTTGGATAAAAACTCAACAAGGAAAAACATCTAACCTTAAACAAACTGGGTGAAAGAAATGAATAGACATTTCCTCAAAGAAGAAATACAAATATCCAAAAAAAAAAAAAACATGAAAAAATGCTCAACATCACTAATCATTAGGGAAATGAAAATTAAAACAACAATGAGGTACCATTTCTCACCATAGAGGCTGGCACACAGAACAAAAGCTACCAGTGATGGGGTGGATGTGGGTAGAAAAAAATTCTGATTCACTGCTGGTGTGAATGCTATTTAGTCTAGCCTTTCTGGCAAACAATATGAAGATTCCTCAAACACTACCTAATCTAGCAATACCACTACTAGGGATATATCTTAGGAATGCAGAAATGCAGCACAAAAATGCCCTCTGCTGTCCTATTTTCATTGCAGCACTACTAACAATAGCTAGAATCTTGAAACAAACAGGAGGTTCCCAACATGAGTGGTTAAATAAAACTGTAGTACATCAACACAGTGGAATACTATGCAGCCATTAGGAAAAAAATAAAGTAATAAACTTTGCCTATATATGAACAGATATGGAGACTATTATGCTAAGTGAAATTAGTCAGAGGGAGAGAGATGACATAGAATTTTATCATTAATCTGTGGGATATAAGAAAAATAAAAGTATGGCAATAATTTCCAGAGACAATAATGATGAACATAGTCAGAGTATTAACTGCACTGACAACTACCATGACACTGACAGTGAGTGAGAGACAGGCATAGAGTGAGGGGAAAGAAAAGGAGGACATTGTTGACAGGAAAGTTGCACTGTGAAGGGTGGTGTACATTCTATGACTGAAACCCAACTATAAAGAAATCATTAAAAAAATACAAATAGGGGCCCGGGAGATAGCATGGAGGTAAGGTGTTTGCCTTTCATGAAAAAGGTCATTGGTTCAAATCCCAGTGCCCCATATGGTCCTCCGTGCCTGCCAGGAGAATTTCTGAGCATGGAGCCAGGAATAACCCCTGAGCACTGCCGGGTGTGACCCCAAAATAAATAAATAAATAGATAAAAAAAAATACAAATAGATGAGTTCAGGAAACAGAGAGATAGTAAAGTGATTAGGACACTTGCCTTACAACAAAAATGCAACAAATATAGGCTGGATCCCTTTCATTGCATATGGTCACCAAACTCTGCCACAAGTGATACTAGACCACATAACCCGAATAAACCCTAAATATAGCCAGATGTACCAGTAATGGTAAAACTTAAAAAGTGATCTGAAAAAAAAAAGATTAAGATCTATAAGGAGTATTTGAAAAGCTGAAGCTTACTTTTATTTATTTTGAGAAGCTTTATTAGAGGAAATATCCATGAGTTTACAGCTCCACTCTGATTTTGATATGTGCAATGGAGCTTGTTTCTTTCTTCAGATCTTTATACTGACTAAATACATGTGTATACCTATCGTTACCCTTTTAACAATCTTTCAAGGTTCACTACAATGAGTAATTCATACTTCAGTTTATCTTTATTTACTGTGTTGTACATTTCTTCTAGGTGGTAATCTCTATTCTGCCTTACCTAGTCTGGGCTGAATCATCCTGAGATTATATACCCAATAATTGATGATAAATAACATCAAGGTGATGAGACAGAAAAGCTGCATTTCCTTGTTCTTTAATGTGGTCCTTCTTTCATTAATCCTTAACAGTTCCCTTACTCTTCTTTAAGGCTTAACTGACAAACAAGGTCTTTAAGGCTTTTTCAAGATCTGGATTTACTCTAAACAAGTCTCTACCTTCCTGAAATCTCCTCTCATGCCTTCCAGCTTTAACTAAAATCTCAGTTCAAATGGCAATGCTATATTATTTATTGCTGTAAAGGTCTGATACTGATGTAGGTCCCTGAGTGATTTATGAGAATTGAAAAGAAGTAGGATGAGAAAGGAAACAACTTCCAACAAGGGAATCTGCCATTTTCTTTTTACCCAACTCTTCCACCCCAGGGTAGTGGCCATGTTCTGGCAAAGAAAGCAAAGTCAGTCCTTGATCTTGCCCAGGTCTTTCTGGTCTGTCGCCTACGCTCACAGAAACAATAATTTCAGGAGGTTGGCAAACAGTGAAGTAAAAATAGATATGTTTGGAGGTATCTAGCAAAACAGGGAGAGGATGAGGAGGAAGATGGGGAGGATGAGGAGAGAGAGAGGGAGAGAGAGGTGGAGAGAGAGGTGGAGAGAGAGAGGTAGAGAGAGAGGGAGAAAGAAATGAGCAATTATACACTGAAGAGAGAAAGCAGGCTTCTATAAAGGCAGAGTACTGGCACACAGTCCAGCACAGAAGTAGGGAATTATACACCTCCAGAAAAAAATGCTGGGGCCTTCCAGCACCATGTACTCAGGCAAGCACATGTACACACATTATTTGTTCCAAGTTGGCTTTTAGAGGTTTTTTTTCTAACCTTCCCCAAGCGGGGCTTTCCACCGTGTAAGAGTCCTGTTGCTATGTGGTTGCTAGGGAATATTTGACTGATATTTTTTATATTCCTTTCCTGGCCATATTCTTGGTGGAGCTTCCCTCAATAGTGTCCAGTCTTCTCTGGGTCTGTAGTGGAGATAAGAGTCTTATCAGTGATGAAATAACTCTTCCGATTGCTGACTCTTGGTTTTATTCCATGTCAAAAATGCATTGCTGTTGGAGAACTTCCATACTTCTCTGTCTGCCTGCTTCAGGTACATAAATGCATCATGTTTCTGGAGGATGATTTAGATTTCAGTTTGTCACCCAGTTCCTGTCAATGTAAGAGGGATATTCCTGGGACACAAACACAAAAGGATTCTGTTCTTTGCTTATTTGAGGGAGAAAAGTCACAAGATTTAGATTTCTGTCAAATCTTTTGCTGGGAAAAAATGAAACTAGAGAATCTTATTGCATTTTTAAAGGCAAAGTTTCAAGTGAAAAATATGGAATTTGATCATTAGGACATTGATGATGGTTTTAAGCAATTTTATGACTTAATATTGATGTAGCAATACGTTAAGTGCTTCATAGGAGCTATTAGATAATACAGGGAAACTCAATCTCCTTTATATAAGTCACAAATACCTGTGAATTATAAATAAATATAATGATCACACACAAAAATCACTTCCTTTCTGAGGAAGTGATTAAATGATCTTCCTTAAAATATTACTTGCTCAGAAGTTTATAGTCCTAAAAACTAATTAATAAATAAAATATAGTCCATTTTATTTTATATAGAAGCATTTGCTTTAGTGACGGGTTGATGTTATTTATATATTACATGGAATTTGGCTTATTCTTAAGTAATCCTATTAGTCATTGAATTGATCATTTTAAGACTGATTTTGTCCATTAAAATATGCTTTAATTCTTAGAAGATAAATTACTATGCATATTTATCAGTTCCCCGGATCCTAAAATAATAGAAACTTCCAAATTATGATGTCAAAATTGAGGAAGCTGGGCCGGTCATTGAATTTGAGTAAATATTCTATAATTACCCAAAAAGACAACATACTAATGCCAATTTTATTCATATTGAGTAGAGCAAGTAAGATGTTTAAGGGAGAAACACTAGGCATAAAATTCTACTTCACATATGTTCAATAACTATATGTAGTTATTCAAAACTGCAATTAGAATCATATTTCTTAGGTATTTGCTAACTATATCTAAACCTAGTTATACTGTAACATTTTCAGTTTTCCCCTGTATCTTTGGTAAAACTTCAAAATGGAATGTAGCCCTATTTGTTCATGTATGAGTAATGTGATAAAGCATACTTGGGTTAAATTTCATTATCTTGTTCTTTTAAAAATGTATATATATATATATATATATTTTCGGGGGGGTTGGATCACATCCAGTGAAGCTCAGGGGTTACTCCTGGCGATGGGCTAAGAAATTGCTCTGGCTTGAGGAAACATATGGGACACCAGAGGATTAAACCACTGTCCTTCCTAGGCTAGTGCTGGCAAGGCAGATGCCTTACCGCTTTTGCCAGTGCTCCGGTCCCTTTAAAATTATAATTTGAAAAAAAGAAATTATATGCTATCAGAAAAATTGAGATGTAAAAAAATCTACATGTATGTATATTGAACCACACATATAAAACCTCCATTTTTATCAAAATCTCCTACTAGAGTGCTCCATTTTTTATACTTGAATTTATAGTGATAGTTGAGTTAATTGTTTATAGAATCACATTTATGGGTTGTGACAAATATTTAAAGACATAATTAACCATTAGAGAACTAAAAATTAGATGTGTTAAATTTTTTTTTACTTCACTTCTGTGCTTCTTTCCCCATAAAACACTAGCAACCACTTATTTTTTTAAATTGCCTCTATCATTTTGCCTTTTCAAGAGTATCATAAATCATGGTGATGTTTAAGAGTGACCTTTTATTTATTAATATAAATTTAGAATATCTTTGTGTCTTACCATAATTTGATAGCTGTTTGTTTTATTGTTGCATAACATTTCATAGAAAAATCAATAATAGATATATTATTTATATTGAATAAATAACATTTTGATTGCTACCAAGTTTGGGCAACACTGACTCAAATTTTCTTGTAATACATTAACATATTTTTGTTTATTCATCTATTTTGTTTATTTGTTTTGAGAACACTCTTTTGTTCTCTCTCTTTCTCTTTTTATCACTGTTTCTCCTCCTCTTCCTTCTTTTTTCTCTTTTGGCCACACCCTGTGGTACTAGGCAAATCTGTCCAGTAGTACAAAACCAAGTGGCATAGTAGAAAATAAAGTATGCAAACAATTCATTGAGCTATTCCTCTTTTTGTTTTATTTTTAATAGGTCAAAACTAGTGATACTGAGACAGGGGATAGGACATTCTCAGTGATACTCAGTGTTACGAGGTATGGCAGAGTTCTATATACTACTTGCTCCAGTCAGTAGATTTAAGTGCAAATGTAAATGAGACACATATACCAGGCACATGCTATGCAGGCTTATACTTAGCTTCAAACATTAGAGCAAACTGGGGAGTTGATACTCTACAACAAACTAAGAAGTATTAAAAAATAATAAAGTTCATTTATTAAAATAACATGAATAAGAGGAGAATCGAATGAGTAAAATACATTTGCAAAAACATTCTAACTTCTTGACTTTTATGCAAACACATGGCTGAATCTGAATTTTATTCTTTTTTAATTTTTATTCTTTGTTTTTATTTTTGTTTTTCAACCAAACCCAGTGACACGCAGGGGTTACTGCTGGCTATGCGCCTGTCTTGGGGGACTATATGGATTGCCGGGGGATCAAACCATGGTCCATCCTAGGCTAGCACACACAAGGCAGACACCTTAAGCCCTGTGCCATCACTCCAGCCCCTGAATTTTATTCTTTGCCACCTATTTAAAAGTTCCAGCTGTACTGTTAGAATTGCCTGTATTGATTAATGAGCTGATAATACATACTTATATTGAATTT
Organism: Crocidura indochinensis; assembly: GCA_004027635.1. NCBI lineage: Eukaryota > Metazoa > Chordata > Mammalia > Eulipotyphla > Soricidae > Crocidura > Crocidura indochinensis. The sequence goes on along the minus strand of PVKC010014388.1, from coordinate 5,259 downwards.
TCATGTCAAATACTTATTAATATTCTACTCCTGTTCTGTTTTATCCAAAATAAATGATTATAGATATTAATAATTTACTGAATATATTGATAAAAGAAATTTATTCATTTGACCAAAAATCATTATTCAGATTTACAAAAAAGATCTCTATCTATCTATCTATCTATCTATCATCTATATATCATCTATCTTTTATCATGGTTCATTTATCTGATGTTCACGTTGTCGAAAAATATAAGCTTCTTCAGTCACTAATGTCTTATTTAATTACTACAGCATCTAGATAAACACTGCCTGTTTGTTCAGCAAGCAAAGTTTTGGTAGCTATTCCTAATAAAGATGTATTTGCTGTAACAGGTTGTGTTGTAAATTTTGCCTTCAAGATAAATTTATGTGAATCATAGTTTCCCTTATAGTGTAATGTAATGTTATATTAAAAGTTTTATTTCATGATATAAAAGACTAGCTGCATTTTAAAATTATTTAGAGAAGGGTACCAGTAATTGATAAAACAGTAGAAAATAGAACTTTATCTAACTGCAATATATCTATATGTTCAAAACAAGAGTTGACTAAGCTGTTTTTTCAGTCAAAAGAAAATTTTCATATAAATTGATATATTCAGTATTATAAAAACCTTGCTTACAAGTTGGTTTATTTTACAATATTTACTGGGAAAGAGACTGCAAGTCTTTAATATGATTCGTAATTATATTTTGCTCTAAAATGTCAGTACATAATTTTAAACAAAGTGCATATTTTTAAGTAATATTAGTTTGCAAGACTATGCACATTTATTATAAGTTTTAGGGCTACAATGTTACCATACCATGTACCACCTCAAAGTAATAGTATCCCTCAAACTCAGATCATTGGACCCTCTCTATCCTTACACTCTGCTTGCCCCTAAACCCCAATCTTATAATACATGTTTTGTAGTCCTATTTTTAAGTATTTGAGTAATAACCAACAATACTTGGAGGTTATCATTGCTCTGCACTCAGAAATTACCTCTGAGAGGGGACCATATGAGATGCCAGAGATTTTACTCAGATCTACTGTGCACAAGGCAAGTGCCCTACTTGCTGTAGCTACACTATTTCTCCAGACCCCTGATACATACATTTTTATAAGATCATTTCTGTGGTCAGAATCTAATGTAATGGTTTCTAACATTAGACATTATTTATTTGATTGCTCGGTTGCCTTATATAGCATATATCGGGGTGATCTAACTCAACTGTAAATTATTTGCCTTCTATATATGAAACCTCTGGTTTGAAAACTGGCATTTTTAGAACAAATTATATGTATATATAATGTATATAATTATATATAATGCATATAATTATATATTTATATATATGTGTGTGTATATATATGTATATATACATATACATATATACACACATATATATAGATATATAATTATATGCATTATATATAATATATGTATATATATACATATATATATGTATATATATGTATATATATATATATACACACACACACACCCAGTTCTGTCCTGAGTAGGTAGATTTCATTGTTGTTGTTCCATGCTTCCAGTGTTGATAACTCTGTAGTTCAGAAATATACACATATAATCCTTCTACACAGCAAATATGTGCAATATCTCTGACCTTTGTCTCTGTTATCTCCTACGAACCTCTTTTGATTACCCACCTCTAGTTCTCTCCTTTCCCAAAAATTCTTATTTCTATAATCACTGGTCTAGAGTAGTTTTCGCACCCTCATTTTGTTATTTATCAAACCCCAGAGAAGTGAGATTACCCTGCATTTCCTCTTCTTTTTCTTATTTCATTTTGCATGATATTCTTTAATTTTATCCAAGTGTCAGTGAATTACACAATGTTTTCATTTCTTCAGCTGCACATTATTTCATTGTGTGTTTATGCAAATCATATATATATGATATATATATATATAGATACAAAAACCTAGCCAGGTGTATTATATATATAAATATCTATATTTATATGTATGATACACCTGGCTAGGTTTTTGTATCTAGTTATATCACACATTTTTTTCTACATTTATCTATAGTTGAGCACTTGGTTTGGTTTCAAACGTTGACTATAGTTAATTAACACTGTGAGAAAAAAGGTGTCCATTTTTTTTTCTAAGCAGAATCTTTTATTCTTCATATAGTTACCTAGGGTTGCTAGAGCATAGAGATTTATATTTTTTTTTTAGAAATCTCCATGAGGCTTGTACTGTTTTCCGTATATATTTTAACAACATTGCAAAACGTTTATTTTTTCCTCATCATTCACTAATACTTGCTTATAACATTTTTAGTATAGGATAATCTCACGGGAGAGAGGTAAGTACAAATCCATTGCAATTTGATTGTGGTTTTCCTATCAATGAATGATAATGGCTGCTTTATTATGTGCTACTTTGATACTTTCAAGTCTTCCTCCGAGAAATGTTTAGCTTGTCTTTTCATTTTTGTGGGATTATTTTGCGTGTTATTGAGTTTTATGAATGCTTAATATACAGTAAATATTAATCCTTGTCAAATGTGTTTGAAATTTTTCTTTTGGTGTCGTAAAAGAAATTTATTTTTCTCTGGGAAACAATTTTGTTAGATGTAATTAATTTATGTGTAATTTATTGATATGAGGCCCCCACACAACAGTGTATGGAGCTAACTTTGGTTCTACTTTCAGGGGGTCACTCCTGGCTGGTCTCAGGTACCAAGTGAGGTTTATGACCTAGACCCTGTCACCTACTGTAGGACAAATATCTTACCCGTTTTACTAATTCATTAGCTCTCGTTAATTTATTTTTAATTGTGCTCTCTGTTCTGGTTGATTTAAATCTCTGAAAACAGCATTGAAGTAAATATGTACTATTATTCATACTTATTATTATTATCTTTTTTTTTTTGGTTTTTGGGCCACACCCGGTGACACTCAGGGGTTACTCCTGGCTATTCGCTCAGAAGCCGCTTCTGGCAGGCACGGGGGACAATATGGGGAACTGGGGGATCGAACCGCGGTCCATCCTAGGTTAGTACAAGGCAAGGCAGGCACCTTACCTCCAGCGCCACCGCCCAGCCCCCCTATTCACACTTATTTTCATATATTTTATGCTTCCAGTTTTCATATATAATTTTTTTTTGGATTTTATTTTTGTGCATTGTGCACAATAGTGATTTAAATTAATTCTTTCCCACGTTCCTTCTACATTTCCCAATACTCTTTATCTAACAGACTTTTTCCACTTTATGCTTATGGTTCCTTTCTTAAACTTTGTCTGTTTATATACCAAAACAATTATTTATTGAATTTGAATTTATTTCTAGTTAATTGTTTCTATGGAGTTTTTTTTTTGAGAAATTTTTATTTTTATTTTTACCACAGTACATTAAAAATCTTTCACAGTTATATTTTAGGTACATAGTGACATTGAATCAGAGGTATTCCCAACACCAATGCTGTCCTCCCTCCACCCCTGTTCCCAGCATGCATTCCATATCTCCTCCTCTGCCCCCTCCCCCAGGCTGCTAGTATAAGTGGTCTCCTCTGTGTCTAGCTTGTTGTAGATTGTATATCGATTCTGTTGTGATTGGCTTTGGATTTGGCGCTTAAGTCTGTTCATAATTTCTACTTGATGTTCATACAACTGTTTGATCTTGGTACCCTCCCTTATTTCTCTTCCAATTTGTGAGGTAGAACAAAGTGGTTCAAGTTATATGGTTCTGTTAGAAGGAAAGAAGTAAAAAAGGGGGGAGGGCAAAATCAAACAAGCCAAAAACAGGAGGATATATTTATCAATACTGTCTGGTGATAAAGGGTATCTGGTGCACAGAACCCAAATAATGAGATAGATTACTTAGGAGTGTCTGCTTTTTATATTCTACTGGGTATATCTTTGTTTCCTGGTTCAGTTTCATGTAGTGATTTCTATCATGGGGGATAGAGCTATCAAAAAGGGAAATTAAAAATGAAGTAAGAGGTAAGTTATTCATGAAGATTTCAGGGTAGTGAGAACAAAGACATAGATATATGCCTGCTGTAGCAGGATATATAGTTGATACAGATGCCTGCACTCAGAATGGTACAATTGTCTTCTGTAAGCACAGTATGGCCATTATCTGAGAAGAGAGTTGGATCCATATATATTGGGTGCACAGCATGTCAGGACTTCTCTTACCAGAACTATGCCCTATTCCTGGAGCACTCTCATGGGTAGATGACACAAAACGTTGGAATTTTGTCCTGCATAGACATCAACAATTCCAATACTATTCTATTTTTGATTGTTCTATCTTCTTTTAGTATAGTTTAGGATAGTTTAACATTAGCATGCTTTATTTTACTCTAGATAGCTTTTGCTATTTCTGATCTGTAATTCTGTACAAATTTCAATTGTGACTAGTTTATTTTGTAGAAAAATGCAGTTTTAATTGACTTCATTAAAGTTTTATTGAATCCGTCTAAAGTTTAGTATCAATTAGTTAGAATGAAGCAAAAATCATCTTAAGATGATCTAATATTAAAATAAAATGCAGTATTTTTAAATGTAAATAATACTAAATGACACTCTTTATAATTTTTAAAGTTTTGAGATAAAGTCATTGTTTAATGCTTTTTAAATTATCTCTAAAATCAAGTGCATATTTTAAATGTAACAAACTTATTTGTAGATTAGAATATCCAATTGTGTAATATTAATTGAAATGTATGATGGCTTTTATCATGCAGCATTTCACTTGACTTTTTTTTACAATGAACAGCTAAATTATTTGACAATGTGAGAAATGATTAAACTAAAACTGTGGACAAGCATATGCTTTAATATGAGCATTTCTCTATGAGAAATATTAAAATATCAAAAAATGGACTTAAACTATTTAGTATTAAAAAGCATCTTTGTCCTAAGTATAGATATTTTATGTCATAAGAGTCAATTCTATTTATATTCATTAAAATATATAGCACATTGAAGAATAACCAGAAATAGTAAATACAACAAAGTTCCATATATCTTCAGCTGCAAGATGACATCAGAATGTCTATAATATGGGACAAAATCAATAATAAGACCATATTGATCTCTTAGGAAATGTACAAAGAGAAAATTAAGAACAGGAGCACAGCAGTATACATATAATAGAGTTTGCATTGAACATGGAAATTTCAATTACTGTGGAAATGTCTTACATAATAGGTTTGGACTAGGTAAAACAGAAAGCATAGTCTTAAAAGAGATGCTGGACAATTTTCA
>PVKC010014387.1:0-22194 GCA_004027635.1 Crocidura indochinensis | reverse complement strand
AGAAGATATTTTCTATTTTAATTATTTCTAACATTAGATTTCTAACTCTTGCTCACACTTCAAAAGGATACCCAGTTTTATTCTATAGAGAACATTTCTATTTGCATCACATGAGGTTCTGCCCAATTCATCTCCCTGGTACTATTAAAACCCAAGTGTCATTGGTTTCTTGAGATTTTGATAAGTCAAATTATGGCAAATTCTTGAATAACTAGGAATTCTTTGTTTTCCTCATTTGCATTTTAAATAGATAATGTTACAGATAATGTTACAAGGACCTGGTTTTTCTCTTAATATTTGAAACATTTGTGTATAGTAGAAAACCAACTGGATGAAATGGCATTTTTATCTCATCACCTGTATCTGTCAAAATTAATATTTGCTATTGTGTTCACTCTTATGTCTAGATTTAGGCAATATTATCCCTCCATTCATTGAGATAACCCTGAAACTGTCAATTTTCAGTTCTTTCCTATTTATTCCATTCATTAAATGTTCACTTTTGCTATTTATGCTTCTCTATTTAGATAATAAAACCGTTTATTTGTGCATATCACTCTAGTCTATGAAAGACAGTGTCATATCACATAGCATGTTCAAACTGAACTTATGGTTTTATCTCTTCACCTAATTTCCTTCATTCTTCCACCTTTTGGGAAATGAATGAACTACTAGGAAATCAGATTGTAAAGGAGAAAATGAATGCATAATTACATATACAAACATAATTATATGTCTTCATATATTTCTTCTTATTCCTTTTTTTTTTAAGTTTTTGGACCACACCCAGAGACACTAAGGCATTGCTCATTAAAAGAGTTCTCTGTACTCAGAGATTACTCTTGGAAGTCCAGGAAACCATATGAGGTTCTGGAGATCAAATCCTGATTGGCTGTCTGCAAGGTAAATACCCTAACACCTGTGATATCACTCCAGCCTCTCTTCTCATTTATTTTAATCTCCCAGTATACCTAATCTCTGCTTCCATTAAATATCATCATAATTGCTGAAATAGATTGCTTATTGATTTCCTTTGCTTTATTTCTCTTCAAAATATTTTATATAATATTTCCGTGGTAAACGCTGCAAAATAGTTAAATTAAGAAAATAAATCCTACTTTTAAACAGGGCTTTCAAAATACACTACATCTATGTTATTTGACATCTGTTATTTTTCCAAATTTACCTTAATTTAGCTACACATTATATTCTATTTAAAGCTACTTATCTCTATTTTCACCTATACGGCTATTTTAAATCATATTCTTAATATATTGATTTCCTTTTAGTAAGTTATTTTGTTTTCTTCAAATTCTCTTCCCTATTTTATTTGTCTGTTGATTTAATTCTGAAAAAATCTTTTCAGTAATACCTATCATTCTAGATGGGACTTCATTTCTCAGTAATCATTACTCTCTTAATTTAGTCTGTTTATTTTATTTCTATTTAATAACTCCTTTATTTAAGCATAATGGTTATAAACATGTTTGTAGTTGGATTTCAGCCATAAAATGCACACCACTTTTCACTAATGCAACTTTCCACCATTATCACCCATTTTCTACCTACCACAAACCCATGTCTGTCATTAAGACAGGTATTGAATTTTTCTTTGAATTGTTGTCATGGTAGCTATTAGTGTAGTTATTTACCTAACTGCATTTACCACTCTTTGTGATAAGCTTGTTATTATGGGCTGGTGCTTCCAACTCTCATCTCTATTGTCTCTGGGTGCTATTGTACCATCTTTAATTTTTTTTAAATCCCACATATATATGAGACTGTTTTGTGCTTATCTTTATTCCTCTGATTTACCTAAATCAACATAATATTCTCTAAATTCAACCATGTAAAAGTTAGTGACTTCATTTATTTCTCAGCTGCATAGTATTCCATTTTATAAATGGAGCACAGTTTTTTTTTTTTAACTTCTCCTCTGTGGTTGGGCATCTGGCTTGTTTCCAGATTGTAACTATTGTGAATAGTGCTGCTATGCACATATGTGTTACATTACTGTATTGTATACACCTAGGTTATCCCTAGGACTGATATTGCTGGATGATATGGAAGTTCAATGTTCAGTTTCTTAAGAAATATCCATATAGATTTTCAAAAAAAAGCTGGATTAGACAGCATTCCTATTAGCAGTGAATGAAAGTTCCCCCCCCCCCCCCATCCATGCAGCAGTGGATGTTCTTGTTCTTTGTGATATGTGCCAGTCTCTTGCATGAGATGATATCAGATTGTTGTTTTGATTTATATATCCCTGATGATTAGTGATTGGGAGCATTATTCCTGTGCCTTTTGGACAACTGTATTCTCCTTTGAGGCAATGTTTGTTCATTTTCTCCGCATTTTGGGGGGAGGCACACAGGCAGCGCTGAGGGGTTACTCCTGGCATTGTGCTCGAAATTGTTCCTGGCAGGAACAGGGAATCATATGGATGCTGGAATTCGAACTACTGTTGGTCTTGGGTTGGCTGATTGTAAGGCAAATGCCCTACCACTGTGCTATCTCTCTGGCCCCATATTTCTCCCCATTTTTAATGGGTATGGATGTTATTTTCTTATTATGTTCTGTCAGTATATCTTAGACATGAGCTTCTTATCTGATGGGTGTTGAGTGAATAGTTTCTCCCATTGCATGGGTGACCTTTTTACTCTGGCCATTATTTCCTTTGAGATGCAGAAGCTTCTCAGTTTACTTAATTCCATTTGTTTACCATTGCTTTCACTTATTTAGATAGTGGTGTTTTCTCCTTGAAGGTACCTTTTGTTTTAATGTAATGGATTGTTATGCCTCCTTTATCTTCTATATACCTTAGGTTTTAGGTATGATATCAATCATTAATCTATTTTGATTTTTAAGTTTGCTTTTGTGCATGTGTCTGCCCAGTTGTCCCAACAACACTTGCTCCATTTTTTGTTTCTTGTCCCTTCATCAAAGATTAATTGTAAGTCTGAGGGTCATTCTTTATATATATATATATATATATTTTTTTTTTTTTGGGTCACACCCGGCAGTGCTCAGGAGTTACTCCTGGCTCTATGCTCAGAAATTGCTCCTGGCAGGCACGGGGGACCATATGGGGCACCGGGATTCGAACTGATGACCTTTTGCATGAAAGGCAAACGCCTTACCTCCATGCTATCTCCCAGGCCCCAGGGGTCATTCTTTAAATGTTCATGTAAAGGCAAACGCCTTACCTCCAAGCTATCTCCCAGGCCCCAGGGGTCATTCTTTAAATGTTCATGTCTATCCCATTGATCTGAGGGTCTATCTTCATTCCAGTGCCATGCTGTCTTAATGATTATTGCTTTGCAGCACAATTTAAAGTTGGGAAAAGGGCTGTTTACCAACTTCTTTCTCTTTGGGGTTACTTTAGCTATTCTTGACGGTTTATTGTTCCAGATGAATTTCAAGAATGTTTGATCTACTTCTTTGAAGAATATCATAGTTATTCTTAGAGGGCATTATATCTGATTATTTTCTTTATTATTCTAAAAAGTTCATTTTTTCACTGCATATCTGTATTTTATTCTCATTAGACTGATAATAGTAACTATGTCCATTATTTTTAGCCCTCTATAACTATAAGTGTTCTCAACAATCTTCAATAGATGGGTGATAGCACAGCAGTTGGATGTTTGCTGTGCAAAAGACTGACCTGGGACAATCTATGTTGGATCCCAAGTATACCATAAGGTCCTCTGAACCTGCCTGGAGCTATTTCTGAGTACAAAGCCAGAAGTAAGCCCTTAACGCTGCCATGTGTGGTCAACTTATATAGATAGATGGATGGAGAGAGAAAAAATAGATAGCTAAATATGGATATATACTTTTCAATACAGTATGCAAGTAATTAGCAAATATATCTGTTAAATTAGATATAAAATATATGAATAAAGAAAACTAGTTCTGGGGCCCAGGAGATAGCATGGAGGTAAGGCATTTGCCTTTCATGCAAAAGGTCATTGGTTCGAATCCCGGTGCCCCATATGGTCCCCAGTCCCTGCCAGGAGCAATTTCTAAGCATGGAACCAGGAGTAACCCCTGAGCACTGCTGGGTGTGACCCCCCAAAAAAAACTAGTTCTTAAAAATTGGCTTTCATCTTTAATTTCCTATTTTAAGGACAATTTGACAATGCATTATTAGAGGTTCTTACTTAACTAAGCAAAAATGCATTATTAGAGGTTCTTACTTACCTAAGCAAAGAACTTTAATTGTGTTTAGATAATGCAAACTGGAGTTTTTCTAGAATTTCCTCTTTACATTATCATCATTGGTCTTTAATCATGTTTGGTATATATTCTAACTTAAACAGCTAGCAGATCTTGACAATTTTCATTTTTACTTTATTCTTTTCCATCTATATCACCAGCCTTTCTTAGCTCAAACTTCATGGAAGATATTTAATGCTCCACTTGCCATAATTCAACACCAAGAAAAATGATCAGGAGCAGGGTTGTCACAAAAAATAATCAAGGCCAAGCTTTAGTAAGTGAAACATGTGATCAGGGAGCTTTTCTATTTGTGGAACTGAAGTAAGGTCCTCCAAATATGCAGTCTAAATATAAAACTGGGCATGGAAAAAGAGTACAATGTCAGACAAGACTTATTTCTAGAGCTAGCCCCATCTATGTTGCTTTAGACAGGTAAAAAGAGGGGGAAGAGGCAGGAAGCTAGTTTTGTTTGGTGTGAAAATAAGTTGTAACCAACAGGAGGTGGCTAACTAAAATCCCTTCTTAGGTCTTGCCTTCCCTAAATTCAATTATTAGCCAATCACCAAAGTAATTTTTAAAATTCTTGTTCAATTGTTCACTGATTTTGAAATAAAGTTAAATGTTTTTTAATTTTATTCTATTCCTCCTTTTCTTTGTTCACTCATCTGTAAAAGAATTTCCCCTTGGGACAGGAGAGATAGTTCAGCTATAGGGCATTTGCCTTTCATGCGGCTGACCCAGGACAGCATCTTATATGGTCCCCCAAGCCAGGAGCGATTTCTGAGCACATAACCAGGAATAACCCCTGAGCATCATCGGGTCTGGCCCCAAAACAAAACAAACAAACAAAAAAAAACACCAACATTTTCATTTGACAAGATAATTTCTTCCTTCAAGTCTCTATAAAGCATTAGTATCCTAGACCTTACTTTTTCTGGCTTGCTCCTACTTTCCCCTCAAGTAGTAATCAGCACTAGCTATATACATTTCTAGAATTCAGCTTTTAATACTGTGCAAATTTCCATCAAAATATTCTCTTTAATTTATTTCCATTACTATGTGAACTCTATTTTTTTATTCTAGACTAAAATTTATAAAGACATAGAGATGACAGCCTGATGTTATTTTGAAATATCATCACTTGATACAGAGTCTAGTGAAGAGCAGACTTTCCATAAATTTCTCTCCAAGTAAAAAACTTAAAAAATATATGAAAAATAATTCTTTCTCTCTCCAAACATTCAAGTCACTTGTAGGTGTATTTGTACATGTAGATAAATGCATTGTATGTGTATGTATATATATGCATATAACAATGTATACACTTATGCATGCATGTATATATGTATGTGCATATAATAAAATATAATATTTTATCTATTATTATTTACATTTATTATTATTATTAAATAGATTATTCAAACTATCAGCAACAAAATAATGCCAGAGTCATGCAGCCTTTTTAAAATGGCACTTTGATTCCTAGAATATAGCAGTTTAAATTTTCCACTACTAAAGTTAGTTTATGAATACTTACTTCCAGAGTCCATCTGGCAATACAGAATTTTCCTTGATTTTTCCTTCTCTGTCACTAACATTTTTGGAATATAACTTGCTCTGGGCTTTAGAGCTTTTGGTGCTAGTGGACCATATGTGGTGCCAGAGATCAAACTGGACTCTTATATGCAAAGCACATGAATAAGCCAGTCGATCTATTTCTCATTTTCACTTTTGAATCTTAACATAAAATATATTTATTTCTGTCTTTGAAGTTATTTTGCACATATTAAAATTTTCAGAATATCATAATATCCACTTGTCTTTCTAAGCACACTTAGAGATATCAACCAGACTTTCTATGTTCTGTTCAAAATGAACACTGTCTTTATGCAAAAGTACAGTGGGAGCAAATGGCTGTTTCTGAGCTAACAGTAGCAAGAGAAATAGCTTCTAAGATTTGTTGGGAAGATCAGGTTTTTCACTCCTGCCTGATACCAAAGATCCCCCACACATACTTTTGAAATGTTTCTTTGGAGCAAATGCCACATGGTAAAACTAATGGGGATAAAAAGAGACAAGCTTATATACTTTCCAAACAGATGCTACACACATTCCAGTAGAATGGTTAAAATTCATTTCTTTAATTATAAATAGGTTTAAAAATGTGATATAAATGCAATGATAACATATATATGAATTCAATCTTTCCTGGGCTAGTGACTTGTGATATATTATCTCTAATGGTGCTGGATGACAGTGAGTGGCAGTCCCAGTGTCCCATTCAGTGATCATGTGTATGAACAGCTGACACTCTGCATACCATTTTTTTTTTAATTTTTATTTTGATCATATTGACTTACATATGTTTCACAGTAGTATTTTAGGTACATATTAACATTGAATCAGGGGAATACCCATCACCAAATTTTTCTTCCCCCCGTCCCCATTCCCTTTTGCAACCCACATCCCCCACCATCACCCCCCCCCCAGGGGCTGCTAGAGTAGGTGGTCCCATCTTTGACTAGCTTACTGTTAGTGATCATCTATCTGTTTGGTCCTGGTGCCCTCCCTTATTTCCCGCTCTATTTGAGAGGCGGAGCTAGATAATTGGAGTTATGTGGTTTTGTTTGAAGGAAAGAAAAGCAACAGAATGGGGTAAAAAAATAAGAAAAAATAAAAAATAAAATAAGCTGAAAATGGGCGGAGTCCTCTAGAAGTTTTCAACCTCAATTTGAGAGAGAACATGAAAAAGGTAATTGAAACACCACAATAATACAGAAAGAAATATCAAATTTAGTACCCAGCGAGCACTACAGCAATAAAGCCAAGCACCACACAATAGTCTCGGTTCGGAAATCAAACCATGCCGGAGTGCAAAAAGAAAGAGAAAGATAAGATAAAAGAAAAGAAAAGAAAAGAAAATTGGAGACAGCAACTTCAATATCTACACCAAAATAAAGAAGTCAAAAAATCGATCAATCAATAAATACATATGTGAAAAATGATTATTTTGTGCTTTTTTTCTCTTTCCCCTGCATGGGCACAGTAACTATTGGGGATATTATACAGGGAATTCCTTTGGCCTAGACAGTGGTCGGCAACATGCGACTAGCGAGCCACATTTAGCTTTTTACACATTTAATTTGGCTCTTCTGTGTGCTGGGCAGCCGCTCTGCCCCTAGCCTCTGTCAGTGCATGCCCTGTGTGGCTCTCAAAATAAATTTCAATCGTAGTTTTGGCGAGATTTGTCTCAGTTGACAAAAAGGTTGCCGACCACTGTGGAGATGCAGGATTTCTCCACCCCCAAAGTACACTGTCATAGGATTAACTATAGACTCCTTGCATGATTATATACTCTCCCTTCGATGCTTTTGTGGTGTATGGAAGACTTCTGCTTCATCATGGATGGTAAAATCATTCCTTGAGCCTGTATAGCTCTAGGAATGGCACTTATGATGAAGCCTTTTTTTGTGGTTCTAGCAGTTCTGCTTCTTCAGTGTCCCTTTAATCCATCTTCTGTAGTTGGTGGTCTTGGTCATTATGCTGCTCCTAGGACGGAGCCTGGGATAGAGTCTTTTGTTATGTTTCCGGAAGACCCGTTCAGTTATGATTGTCTCAGTCACACCTCTGGAATTGGAGATCTTGTTTGTTGAACAGATTTTGAACCAAAATCTAGGCTAGAGCTTTTTGCTGTTGCTGTTGTTGTTGTTGGTCCCAGGATCTACATACCATTTTGTCAGTAGATCATTCACTAAATTATGACAAATACCTAATAATTTATTATAAAATACCTAATAGTTTATTATAAATATAGGTCTTGTGCTAGATTACTTTGTGAAACTAAAATCCAATGAAATGCTCTGAGCACAGTTAAGATAAGTTAGAAACTGTTTAGTATAATAGTTTTTATTTTTTTTGGGGGGGGGTCACACCCGGCAGTGCTCAGGGGGTTACTCCTGGCTCCATGCTCAGAAATTGCTCCTGGCAGGCATGGGGGACCATATGGGGCACCGGGATTCGAACTGATGACCTTTTCATGAAAGGCAAATGCCTTACCTCCATGCTATCCCCCGGGCCCCTCAGTATAATAGTTTTAGTAAATTAAATTTTGATTTACAATGGTGCTAATATATGATAGGTTTATAGAGATGAAATCCTATCATTAATCAAAAAGATTTTTAACAGTTTATCCTAAAAGTTATAATGCCAAAACTTGTCCTAGGTTGGCTCACAACTAAGAAAACTAAGTTCCAGGAATAATTTCACACTTAGATAAGAGATTATATAGTAGATTGATGTAGGCAGAAGCTAAAAGGAGAATTGCAAGAAATAAGAGAATGGAAATCTAATATATAATGGAAGTACAAGAACAGAGGTCTATGCAGTACTACTAAAAACCAATACTTCTGGATTTTAATGAATGAGCCAACACTTGAATCTTTGTCATTAGTGGGCATTGGGTTAGCCAATTTAGAGACAATGAAACAGTAAGAAAAAATAGAATAATTGTCCTTCCTCCTGATCTTTAATGTACATCTACCCTCTTCAATTTTCATTGCCACTTTCCTAATTCTGCAAGAAGCAGAGATGATATTAAAGAGGGAAAGCCCCCAAGATATCACCATTCCAATAACAGCCAGGAATAAGGACCTTAAAACAACATGGCTGAGGGAATGTGGGTGTTCTTATTTAATCTATATCCTCATTGGTGATTTGTTATAGCATCCCAGACTAATTTGGAAATGTTTTTTTCAACAAAAAATATTTAAATTTTAGAAGAAGCATTGGAATTGAGTAAGAAACATAGAGTTGTGAGATATACATATATATTTATCAAACATATCAAATAAATCAAAATTATATGAAGGGATTTTCATTCAGAAGTCTGGTGATAGCTTAAAAAAGACGAGGTGGAGATAACCCCCTCAAATTCTTTTAAAATACTAAAGTCATAACAAATAGAATATGATAGAAATATTGCCAGCAAATATCATTTGGATGAAGTCACCAACAGAAGTGATGGAAGACATGTTATAAAAGACAACTATTGTTATAAAATGCACAAGAAATGGCAGGATAGTTTTAATGTTCTATATTTATATTGAAGGTGGCTCATAATTTTTTTCATTTTTGTTCTAATTTGTTTGTTTTGGAGTAATAACACACATAGCTGGGATATGGAATAAATCTAACTCTGAGTTTAGTGACTCACTTTACTCACTGTGCTATTTCTCTAGCCCCTATAGGTAAACAGTTGAATTTAATTAGGCTTCTCGTGAGTATTTACAGTAAATACTGAAGAACAAAGTGAATTTTTAAATAATTTTTATTGAGACTAATGAAAATTACAAGTCTTTCGAAGTTATATTTAAGATACATAGTGATAGTGAATTAGGGAAATTCCACACCACTACTGTTGACATACCTTCTCCCCTGATACAAGCATAAATCCCATACTTTTCTCTTAGTCCCTGGACTGCTATTGTAACTGGTCCCCTATGTATATATCCTGTTGTAGATCTTGATTTGTTGGCATTGACTTTGGGTTTGGTATTTAGGCATGATCATTAATTATTTCCACAGAATTTTCATGTGATGTGTGCTTCTGGTACCATTCTTTTTCTTTCTTTTTGTGCCCTTAATTTATGAGGCAGAACAAAATGATCCAAGTTCTGTGATTCTGTTTGTAAATAAAAGAAAAATAGAAAAAACGCTGGAGGGATCCATCTAGAAGCTATCTATATCAACTTAAAAGAAAAAAGTGGGGAAAGTGAAAAGATAAAGAAGGAGAAAAGAAGAAGAAGAAGGAGGAGGAGGAGGAAGAGGAGGAGGAGGAGAAGGAGAAGAGACTATATACCCAACAGTCACAATAAACAACTACTAAACAACAGAACAAAAAGAGAAAAAAAATGAATGCGGTATGACAAGGTTTTGTGCCTTTTTACTTTTACTTTTCTTTTCTTTTTTTGCATAGGCACAGTATATAGAGGCTCTATGACATATTCATTATTAAATACCAATGTCTTTTTTATGATGCCAGGAAAAGTTCTACTCAGTTGTGGCTGACAAAATCAGTCCTACTAATTAGAGATCTTAATATTTGCACAGGACTTAGGATTAAGTCTAGGATAGAGAATTTATTTATGACTCTAAAAGTTATGCTCCATTAGTTGTTGTAGCTAGTTTTCTATAAGCTTGTTTTTTTTTTTTGCACAATTTTAGGAAGAATCCTAGTATATAACCTTTCCTTTTGTTTCCATAAGTTCTGCTCAGTCATAATTGTCAAAGTCAAACCTCTCAAATTACAGATCTTGGATTTTGTTCAAAACTTATATTGAAGGTCTTTGTTATTGGATCTGGAGAATTTCTGTCAAGTTTCAATTTCTGTCAAATTTAGTCTTCTGTAATTAATGATCTTGATATTTGTGCATATCATAGATTAGTGTCTTCTGATTTTATCTTCTCTTTAGGTGGTAAAGATAGGGCAACCTACTCTTAGATCTAGTTGTTGCTGTTTCCTCGTCATCAGGATGTTGTATCAACCTGGCACAAACTGGTGTCAGGGTGGTATTAGACACTCCTTTGGGGTGTTTGATTCCTGGTGCTGTTGCAGGCTATACAGACTCAGTGCCCTGGTTTTGACTGAGCATTTATCTTAAGCAAGACTATTTCTTCTAGAATTTCGTATCAAGAAGAACTCAAACAAGTGAAATATAACTAATGAGGTATTAAACATATTAAGAAAATATAGATATACCCATTAAGTCTTTTGAGATAATTTTTGGGGGTAAGATTCAGGGCACATTTCCATCCCACAGAAATGGTTTTCAGCAATAAGGGATCTGGTAATATCCTTGAGCTTTGGTTCCTTCTGGGGCTGAATTCGGTAGCATGCAACAGATCACATTTGGGGTTGCGTGTGAGAAAAAAGTGCCACAGAGAATGAGTCTGCAGAATTGATGGTTGCAGGTTCTTGATGGGACCTGAGATGTGGTACTGAGAAAGTGCCCACGTTCTCTCTAAGAGCTAGGTGTTGGCTTATTGGGGCTAAAATTCAATCTAGGTATTTAAGGAATTAAGAACTGAAGATAAAGAGGGTTAATTAGGGAGGGATAATGGATCAGGATTGGGAGACAAAAGGATATAAGGAGTTCAGAAAGGGGTAGGGGGGAAATTATATATGAGAGACTATGTACATAGGCATGGATTATTTACAGTATTGGTTGGGAAGACAAAGAGGAGTCCACTGTATACAAACTCATGCACACTTAAAAAGATATTAGAGATCTCTTCACAAGTTGTTGGAAACCTAACCCTTATAGGATAGGTTTGGAAGCTTAATAAATAATTGTGTTAAGAAAAGATAGATAGCTAAAATATAAATTAGGAGGGAAAGAAGAAAAAAGAGAAAAAGAAGGAAGAAAGAAAAGGATGAGAAAAAAATAAAGAAATAAGGGGAAAAAAAGAAAAAGAATTGGGCGAGAGCCTCAGAGTGGGAAGGTTTTCTAAATTCTAGGCACTTCATCATTGACAGGGGTGAACTTTGATAAATGAAGCTTTCAGGGTTAGATTATGAATGGAGCATTTTAGAATAAGCATAATTTTACCATCTAGTTTACTAAACATTATGGTAAAGAGCACTATAAGAGGTGTATACTGTATTTAGTGCCATCTGCCATGTCTTGTGCATTGAGATTCCTTTTCTAAAATGAAACTGACAGCGTGCACTTTATAATATAACAGTGATAGAGTTTTGATTGAAAAAGGAGAATGAAGAGAATGGAAGAATAAATAAAATGAAAAAGAGGAAAAAAGGGAAAGGAATAATAGTAATTTGCAAAAATGTACTTTGTGATTTGGATCTGTACCATAAGTCTGTATTGCACTGTTGTGTTTCAGTGCATCGACATATGGGTTAGGTCCTAATAGAAGACTTAATTAAAAGGAAATGGGTAAGGTTGAGGGTCAAATTGTAAAAGTATGTGTCCACCCTTATATCACCAAGAACCTCTATGGACAAAGAAGATGAACAGTTTTTTATACCTAGTAAATTTAAGGTATTAATGCATATTGATAATAAGCACATGCTGGGGTCCCTGGCTTCCAATTGTATTCTTCACCTAGATCTGTGGATAACTACATTAGAACATTATTATAGGTTATTATAGTGGGAGATTTATAGAACACCTGTTAATTTGAAACATCTGTTTCCATTGTTGCTCATATCTTTATGATATAAAAATCTTAGAAACTTTGTGTTTCCACTTTTTTGCTTGATTTAGATTGCTTCTCCTCACTAAATTCTAGCACCTAAGATGTTCAGAAGTTCTACCATTTAGACCTTTGTGTTTCTTTAGAAGTATATGTATATATGGTTTATATTGCAAATATCTCAGGTAAGTGCTATTTTTCTGAATATCTTCTAGATGCATCCATGTTGCTGCAAAATCTATGATTGTATCGTTTCAAACTGCTATGTAATATTGCATTGTATATAAGTGGCATATCTTCATGATCCATTCATCTGCGTTGGACATCAAGGATGATTTTATATTTTGGCTATTGTGATGAGTGCAGCAATAAATAATAGAATGCATACATATGTTGGGATGAATTCCCTTCTGTCTCAGGAATAGATACCCAGGAGTGCGATTGCTTGGTCATATGGCAGCTCAATTCTGAGTTTACTGAGCACCCTCCATGCTGTTTTCCTTAGGGGTTGGAACAAGCAGCATTCCCACAAGCAGTGAATGAGAGTTCCTTTCATGCAACATCCCTGCCAACAGGGATTGGTTCCTTTATTTTTTATCTGTGCCATCCTCACTGGTGTAACCTCATTGTCTTGATTTGGATTTTCTCAATGATGAGTGATAGTCAGCATGTGTCTATTGGCCATCTTTCAGTCTTCCTTGGAGATTTGTCTATTCATTTCTTCTCATTTTTCTGCGACTTTATTATGTTTTGTGAAGCTAATCTTTCTGAGTGTGCTGTATATCCTAGACATCAACACTTTATCTGGTGTGTTGAATGTAAAAATTTTTTTTCCATTCTGTTAGCTATCTTCTATTTTTAACCAGGGTTTCTTTCACCATACAGAAACTTTTTAGTTTGAAGTAGTCCCATTGATTTAGGTTTGATGCTATAACTCTAGCCATTGTCATTAAATTATAAAAGGCACTTTTGTTATATAAGTCTTGAAGTGTTCAACCTATTTTTTCCTCAATGAACTTTATAGATTCAGGTCTGATTTCAAGGTCTTTAATCCATTTTATGTTGATTTGTGTGTAAGGTGTGAGATACGGATTTCGTAAGTGTGGTTATCCAGTGGTTCCAACACTGTTGAAGAGACTGTCTTGTTCCATTTCAAGTAATTGGCTTTTCTGTCAAATATTAGCTGACCATATATTTGGGGGTATGTCACTAGATATTCTATTCTGACCCTTTGATCTGAAGCTCTGTCTTTGTTCCAGTAACATGCTGTTTTGATCATTATGCTTTATAGTAAAGCTCTAGGTTAGGTAAAGAAATTCCACCCAGTTTCTTGTTTTTCGGTATAAATTTTAATAACCTAGATCTTTTGTGGTGCAGTATGAACTTCCTTAAAAATAATGTCTGAATTTGGATAGGGATTGTATTGAATCTTTATAGTAATTTAGACAAGATAACAATTTTATGGTGTTCATTCTTCCTACCCATGAACATGAAATGTTTTTCCATTTCCTTATTCAATTTCAAATATTTTATGAATAATTTTGAAGTCTTCATGGTACAGGTCCTTCACTTCTCTAGTCAGATTGATTCCTAGGTACTTGATATATTTGGATAAAATTTTCTATGGGATTGACTCTTTAATCTCTTTCTCTCTGCTTCTTTTTTTGTATAGAGGAATGCTGCTGTCTTTTGTGTACAACCACTTTGCTGTATTGATTTTATTTTCCTTTTCTTTTTTTAATATTATATTAATTTTTATTTTGATCAAAGTGGATTACATATCTTTCAAAGTAATATTTTAGGTACATATTAACATTGAATCAGGGGATTCCCATCACCAAAGTTGTCCTATCTTCACCCCCATTCCCAGCTTGAACCCCATATCCCCCTCCCATATTATAAGACTGCTTTACTATAAAGCCATAGTGATCAAAACAGCATGTTACTGGAACAAAGACAGAGTTCCAGATCAATGGGTTAGAATAGATATCCAGTGACATACCCCCATATACAAGCATATCTGTGTCTAGATTGTTGTAGATTGTGTATCGATTCTTTTGTCATTGGTTTTGGATTTGGTGTCTGATTATTTTTATTACTACTTAGTGATAATGCTACTGTTTGATCTTGGTATACTCCATTATTCACCCCCCAATTTGAGAGGTGGAGCAAGACGGTTCAAGCTATGTGGTTCTGTTTGAAGAAAAGAAAATCAATAAAATGGGGTGAAAATCAAACAAGCCGAAAATGGTCTGACTTCCTACTCCAATAAGCCATTACCCCGCACCCAAGTGAAGAGACACACAATCAGACCCACACCTCGTCCCCAGCAAAAATCTACAACCAACACCCCTGCAGACTCATGCTGTGTGGCCATCCTTATCATCATTCCCTAACGTGGACTGTAGTTTGATATCAGACTCAGCTCCAAAAAGATTCCCACTACAAGAACTCTACCCAAGACCTCTCTGCCGCATCTTTTTTCAATCTCAAGAAGACCAGGGTGTGTGATGAAAATGCACCATGAATCCTGCACCCCACAAGAAATCTCAAAAGACAATGGGGAAGCCATTCATAAGCTTAAAACCTATATAATACTATCTCTTAATCTGTTTTACCCCAAAATGTAGGGAAGTCTCCTGCATTAATTTGTTCCTTTAATTACTTTTTAAATTCATTATTAAAATTCTTTTTCATTATATATATGTGAGTATATATATTTTTATTTTTGTCTTGTTTCTATTTTCTTCTGTTCCCATCCACAAATGCACCAGCAATATAATGTAGCACCATTTCTTCCTGCACAGGCATACTAAAAATGGGGGAAACTTTTATGTATAAAAACAAGCTCTTACATACTAGGGGTAAGAACTCATACTTTTTTACAATGCAGGGACACCTCCCACCTTGAGCATATGTCATGTGGAACCAACTTAAACTCTAGGTGATTAGACAGTGACCATCCAACCTTGAACCATGGATCCCAGACATAGAAATGACACAGCTCTCCACAACAGCTCCAGGAACCAAAACTCCCATCTGGGATATCCTTAATATTGCTCTGGCACCAACATCTACCAGTTTCAATATGATATGCTAAAAATGAGGAAATGGCAACAACATGATCTAAGTAAGAGCAGGCTGTCTTACCTCACTATGAGAAGACAAAATCAGAAGACTTATTCTTTGATTTGTACAAAAGCCAAGAACGCTATCTACAGATGACTGTGACAATCATGACTGAGCAGAATGTATCC
Source organism: Crocidura indochinensis (assembly GCA_004027635.1). Lineage (NCBI taxonomy): Eukaryota > Metazoa > Chordata > Mammalia > Eulipotyphla > Soricidae > Crocidura > Crocidura indochinensis. The sequence goes on along the minus strand of PVKC010014387.1, from coordinate 6,502 downwards.
TGGGACCAATAAAAAAAACCCTAGTCTAGGGTTAGGCCTTCTATCTGTACAACAACCAAGATCTCTAATTCCAGAGGTCGAACTGAAACAACTACAACTGAACAGGTCTTCTGAAAACATAATCAAAGACTCTATCCAAGGCTTTATCCTAGGATCAGCACAATGACCAAGACCACCAACGACAGAAGACTGATTAAAACGACAGTGAAGGAATAGAACTTCTAGAACTGTAAAGAAAGATGTCTTCATTCTTCATTCTGCTCCAATACTTGACCTGTGTAAATACCAAGATCTCTAGATACAGAAGTCTGATTTTATCACCCATGATGGAGCAGATGTCTTTTGTACACCACAAAAGGACCTAGGGGAGAGTAAATGAACATGCAAGGAGTCTGTATATATTTCCATGACAGTATATTTCAAGGGCGGAGAATCCTGTATCTCTTATTCTGCAACATTTACTGTGTCTATGAGGCAAAAAAAAAGTAGCGCAAAATTATTTTTTTAAATTTTTAAAAATTTTTTTGGCTTTGTTAATTGTTGTTTTAATTTTTTGCAGTTTTGTTTTTATTTCAGGACTGTGGTTATGTGGTGCTTTTCTTTATTGCTGTAGTGCTCATTGTATTTTTGTTTGATTTTTCTTTTTGTACTGTTGCACTATTGTGCTTGTTTCTCTTCCTTTTTCTCTTTCTTCCCCCAAACTGATGTTGGAAGGTTTCTTTCAACCCTATTTTGCTAAGTGTCAAATATCATGAACGGATGTTGGATTTTGTTGAATGCATTCTTTGCACGGATTGATATGATCATGTGATTTTTTGTCTTTTTTGTGGTTGATGTGGTGTATGATGTTGATTAATTTGCATATGCTGAAACATCCTTGCATCCTTATTATGACACTCATGGCATGGTATATAATCTTTTTGATATACTGTCGGGTTAGGTTTGGTAGGATTTTGCTGAGAATTTTTGCATCCATGTGATTCTCTATGTGTGTAGTTCTACTATTGTGGCTTGCTAACATGTATTTTAGTTTCCTCAGTTCAGTTTGTAAGGACTCTCATTTTCTTTTTGAATTCTTCTTGATTTGGATGAACTGTTCATCTATGGATTTCTTAATTTCTTTAGTTAGTGATTCTTTGAATTTCATTGCTAGTACTTTAAATGCTGATTTTATGTCCTCATCTATAAAGTTCTTACATTTTGGAGGACTTGGGAATCTATTAGGATTTCTCTCTATATCCCCAGCTGCTGGTGTTTTTCTTTTTCTTTCTTTCTTTTTTGTTTGTTTGTTTGTTTTGGGCCACACCCGGCAGTACTCAGGGGTTACTCCTGGCTGTCTGCTCAGAAATAGCTCCTGGCAGGCACAGAGACCATATGGGACACCGGGATTCGACTCAATCACCTTTGGTCCTAGATCAGCTGCTTGCTCTTCACATAGAATGGGTTAGGGCACTGGGTTTTCAGGCTTGAATTTTATTCTTAAATGGTTTTGTAGGAGGCAGATCTATTTTAGGGCTTATTTTCTAGGGGCTCACATATTTACCCAAGTATGGTAGAGGTGTTAGAATCTTGTTTGTTAGATTTGGGGGCTATATATTTTCAAAGGAAGGAAAGAGTTGGACCTGATCTAGCTAGGTCTGATGTAGTATAAGTGTCAGCGTGGTTTGTAGGTCAGCAACGTTATAAAGAGGATGTGTATGTACAGACCAGTGGTGATGGAGGCACAGTGATGTAAACATCTGAGTGGTCCTTCTTGTGGGTGTCCTGGCAAGATCAGATTTCTCCTGGTTCCTGCATTCACTCTCTCCTCAGAGCTGTAGGGACTGAGGCATGAGATGATGTTTCCTGCACAAGTGCGCACTAACTTCCCAAGCATATTATGTTTCCTTCTTTCCCTGGTTCCCACACTCACTCTGCCCCAGAGCTGCAGGGAACAAGGCACCAAAATGGCGCCCCCCTATGTGCTTTCTAGGAGAGTTTGTTTCCCATTTGTATTTAAGAGGAGCTATTAAAAATTCATAACAGTTTTGAAGAAAAAAAGGGAAATAAAAAGAAAAAAAGAAATAAAAAGAAGGAAAGAAAGAAGAAAGAAAATAGAAAGAAAGAAAGAAAGAAAGAAAGAAAAAAAGAAAGAAAGAAAGAAAGAAAGAGAGAGAGAGAGAGAAAGAAAGAAGAAAGAAAAGAAGAAAGAGAGAAAGAAAGAAAGAAAGAAAGAAGAAAGAAGAAAGAAAGAAAAGAAAGAAAGAAAAGAAAGAAAGAAGAAAGAGAAAGAAAGAAAGAAAGAAAGAAAGAAAGAAAGAAAGAAAGAAAGAAAAAGAGAAAGAAAGAAAGAAAAAATAAAGAAAAGTCTTGTTTCTAAAAGCATGTGTTTGCAATTAAATAAGGTGTGTGCAAACCACACTTTTCCCCATTTCATAAAATTGTAGGATCTATGTTTATCATGTATCATACTGGCAAGAACACTGAGACTAAAGAAAGCAAGACAGAAAGACTGATTACTATTCTTTAATTAAAAAAGGTTGACAAAGAATATTAAGGATGATCAGGAAAATTGTCCAATTTTCAGCAAGAAAGATAATCATAAAATTCAGAGGTTCAGGGATGGCCAGTGCAATCTTTGGTGCACCACTGCTACTGTGTCATATTATTTATTTGGATATAGAAAAAACAATATAATAAGATGTGGAGTGATAAGTCCAAAGCAGTTTTCTTTGAGATGAAGTAAAGATTCACTCAGTCATTAATTCATTTACCAAATATTTTATGTGTAAACTATGTGTTTAACTCTCAGGAAATATATGAGAACAAAACATAGCTTTAGTCTTACAATACCTCACACATTATGGACTATTATCTTCTTAACAGAGATTATGCCCTTGAAATGAGACTTAATATCTGAGAATTTGATATTCAAATGAGACTTATAGGTCAATGGTTGTGAAATTAAATAACTTTGACTCAGTTATTTGAATATTGCCAACTATGAACATGGTCATATTAGGCACTTAATATATTAAAATAAAGCTACCTAATAAAGCTAATCACTGAACTGAAGAAAATAATTAAGTAGACTAGAAAAGTAATAGCAAAGTCCTTAACTAAATATTCCTTTTAACTTATAAAACAAATAACTGGAATTATTGTTGACTTAGATTAATGCTAGGAACCTAGTTTCACCATGCTGATAACTCTCATTTACTTATAGTTTATACTATATTAAGCACTGTATGAACTATTCTGTATAAGATCACTAATTACTATTCAGAAGAACAAGAATGATAAGTATTTATAACACTTATGATCACATACTGAAATTCAGAATATAAGTCTCACTGACTAATTTGTTGAAATAAGGCTTCCAACAACTATCCTGCTGTCACTTTAATGATATCCACTTAGAAGAGGCTATTGGTTATAGTTATATTAATATTTGTTTCTTTTGGTTTTCTTTGTGGGGGAAATCAAGTTATACTATGGGTTTACTCCTAGCTCTGTACTCATGAATCACTGCTGGAAAGCTGTAGGGGCTCTAGGAAAGATTGGAGATCAAACCTGGGTTTGCAAATCTGGGTGTGCAAGAAAAACATCTTAACCATTGTATTATTTCTCCCACTCTGGAAAGAGCTATATGGTATCAAACTGTTGTTACTTCCAGAAAGACAGATTATAGACAGGAGCAATCAAAACTCTTGAATCACTATGGCTATTGTAGTTATCCTCCCTTAATTATCTTTAATTTAAAGTTCAGTGCTGTGCCTTTTGAACATAAAAGCTTTGACTTGAAGTAGAAACTCCATACAAATAGAAGTTTAAACTCACATCATTTTTGAGATGTCACTCACAGTTGATATAATTTATCATTAACTAAATTGATTTAGGTAATTTTCAATATAAAAATCTCTATAATTTTAATCCTTTTAAAATTCAGTTCAACAAAGCACATTTTTTAACTTCAGTGACAATCATACTGCAGTAATTGATTAATATACACCAGAGTTCTGTCATAGGCATGTCAAACTGATTTGATCCTAACTGTATTTTATCCAAAACAAGTGTGCACTCTCAGAATGGCACCAAAAGTAATTTATACATCAAATAAATGGTCCTCTTGATGTCAAAACTCAGATGTTAAAGGTATTAATTATTAAAGGCATTAATTTTTCTCAATGAGCTTAATATGGATTCTGGTATTTAACATTGTGTTATCTAGGACAATAGTGATCAAATTAGTTTTTAAAAAAATACTTAATTAGAAGACAAGATAGAGTATATTGTTGGGTCTTGAGATTTTTTTAATAGCTAGTAGAGTAGTCTGTACATAGCAGACACACCGGGAATGTTGTATGAAAACTTGGGTATCATAGTTTAGTGAAAATTCTTAGGAGTAAAGGGTCTTCCTTTCTAGATGGAATTATTGTATATTATTTAACATGTTGTTAACCAAAAATGAACAGTTAATTGGGAAATATGAGGACTAAAATCCAGATAAGTTATTTTGAATTTAGGACTTCTAGTGATCTGAAGTTTAATTTTAAACAATTATTAACATGATTCCTGTGATATTTCTTAAATTATATTGTTATATTATCATTGTTTTATTCAGATATATTTTAATAACTGATATTATGTATTATTGTTATATACTATTATATATTATTACATTTTATTACTGCTATGTTAAATTATATTACTATATTATATTAATTTACTATCTAAATATTAGTAAGACAGAAATTAGCAGCTTTCCTTATGGGGGGAGGGGGCTAGAAAGGATTGATAGCCTTGGTACTGTTCTCTATGTTATGAGGCACTTACTCTACTGTCTCAAAGGGTAAGTTTTACTTTACTAAATTTACCTGCGATTTTTAAATGCTTCTACAATAATAAGAAAGTAAAATTATGTATCAGAAAGTTTCTGACTGTAGATAAAGGACATATTGCTCTTCATTCAACTGCCCCATATATTACAATGAATGATTTTCCCTTCTATTATTTTCTTCCCTAGAGATGAAATACCTGTGTGTTCCTTAGACAGTTTTGTTATAAAATGTCATAGCTTGTGAAAAATACTTATTTTTTTCACTTTTTTTCATTTTACTTTTGAATGACACTCATCTTTACTCAGGACTTACTCTTGGAGTTTTGTGCCCAGTGATCATTCCGGTGGGTTTGGGGGTACCACATGTCATGTCAGGATCGAATTCACCACAGCCCTGTGCAAGCTAGTGCTTTCATTTTTTAAATATGCAAACCCTTCACACAAAAGAAGCTAAGCATTCTGAAATTAGATGATCACAATATTTCTGATCAGCAATGCTAGTAAAAGAACATCCAAAAAGGGTCAGAGCGATAGCATGGCGGTAGAGCTTTCGTTTTTTACACTACTGATCCAGGACAGACTCAGTTCGATCACCAGCATTCAATAGGGTCCCCCAGCCAAGAGCGATTTCAGGCCAGGAGTAACGCCTGAGCATAACCAAGTGTGAAGCTAAAACCAAAAACCTAAAAAAAAAGATCATATAAACTAGCAAAGTACTTTGAAACCATCCTGTAAAGAAAGTTAGAAAAAAGACTAAACCTCTATGATGTTTTACATAATAGTCAAAATAACTGAATAATAAAGTCATAATCACCACTATCCATAAATCATAACCAGGTGATAGTTCTTAAATATATATAAACAAGGGTGATTCATGTTCATATTCTAATTAATCACTGATATTTTGCTGTATTTATAATCAAAGTATTTATATGGGACATAGCAAAAAACATTATATGATGATCCATCATTATAAAATCTTAAAAGCCATCAATTAAAGTTTGAAATACATGAGGAATAAAGCCTCATTTTCTTCTACCTCACTAGGCAAACTTGGTAGCGACTTATATTTTCACAATGACTACATGATGTCAAATAACCTCAATCTTCAGGTTACCACAAGGAAAAATCAACAGCCCGGAGACATTATCACACCTCTACTCTTTGTGTTCCCCATCAACAGATGATAACAAAGTACCTCACTCTAATACCTTTTTTCAGAAGCTATGGTTCAACATAATTTACCGAAGAAACTTTGCAATAAGTCTTTTCTCAGCATTAATCATATAACTATTCACTGTAAAGCAATTTTGTCTTTAAACATTTTTTTAAAAAATTAGTGGGATGTCAGTTTTAAAGGAGATAGTGAAATTATTTTTGTATTAAAATGTTTATCAATTTTTTAAAAATGTATTCCTTTATCAGTTCCAAATACAAATTTGCAAAATTTCAATGCAGCTTTATATTACACTGTGAAGTATTCCTTCGACAATTCAGAAGATTCAGAAGGCACTATATTCATAATGTACAGAACTGTAAGTACATATTTAACACTGTCTTTAAATGGTTGATAACATACATACACTTTTATAGTCTCATATCAAATAAGTTAAGAGTGATAAATAGCAAAATCAGAGAGGCTGTATATGAGTATAAAATAAATCTTTAAGAATCTTATATTTA